>JXCR01116002.1:434603-445705 GCA_002079205.1 Phalaenopsis hybrid cultivar
TTGATCCACATTGGAGCTCAATTTTAGCCTAAGTCAAAAAGCCCCAATTTGACCCAAAGTTAAAATCCCACCCAATTAAAACCCAAATCTATCTAATTGCCGCAAATTTGCATCATGAACTACTCAAAACACTTCTACATACCAAGTTGAACCTTCAATTGGTGTTGGTCAAGCCCCAATTTTACTTGAAACCAACTTTGACCAAAACCACCAATTTTGCCCTAATTTAGCCATATCTCCAACTGTCCCCAAATTGAATGCTCAAACCCCAAAATTGACACCTAATTGAGAGCTCTTCATAACATCCCTCTAGACCATTTTGAACCCTTAATTTGGACTTGTCCCAAATCTAGCATAAATTAAACCCATGTCTAACCCAACATCTCCAAATTGATCAAATGCTCAAAATCTTTCAAATTGACCCATCAAATCAATTCAAAATAACTCCAAATCTTTTCTAAACTATTTATGACAATCATCTACACCAAGTTTCTCAATCAATTGAGTCCAATGTCATACATAACCCAACCTAAACTCAACTTCAAGCCAATTTGACCCAAATTGAACCCATGCACCAAAATTGATTAAGCCATGTCAAAGAGACAAAATTAATGACACCACAGCCACCAAGTGCACCCTAGAGACTAGGCTAGACTCACCCAACCCACCCTAGAGGAGATATGGACCAATGGTCCCCTAATTTAAGAGATTCCACCCATACTTGGCCTAAACTTGAAATATCTTCTCCATCATTGCTTACCCTTGGGAGTTAATCATAATTAGGTCCCTAACCTCCCTGAGCTTAGAGGTGACCAGACCCTGGCCAGCCACTACCTCAGCGACTAAAAACAGTCACCCCAAAGGAGCCCCAAATGGCCAAAACCCAAAATTTGAACTCCCTGACTTGGCTCACTCCAATTGGATGCTTGTGCCTTTCTTCCCTCCACCTCAACAAGCTTTAGCACCCATCAAATCGCCATGAGCTCCACCAGGCAGCCGCGACTTTAAATTGACACCTCCACTTTCAAAGAATGGGAGCTTGAAAACCTTGGGGAATCTCTGCCAAAATCTCATCAGTGTCTCTCCAGACCTTCCTAAGTTCAATCCTCTTACTCTCTGTCGCTACCAACCACTCCATAGAGCCAATTTCTTCTCTGAAATTTTCCCAAAACTAGGATAGATTTCTGCACACCTCCACAATTCACCAAACTCCAATTAACTATTCATACACCATCACCAAAGTGAGAGAAGAAGATTCCCTACAAAAGCCACATCTCAAACAGCCTCTAACATAGCTCTAAACTAACACCTAAAATCAAGCTTGATTGAAATCATACATAGAAATTTCACCAGGGCCTAGGATTTCATTTGGAGGTTTATTGGAACAAATTAAAGCTACCGCAACCATCTGATTGAGTCCCCCTCTCTCAGACAAAGGTATTAAACCTTAGCCCTAATCTGAGGCTATTTTGATTCTTCATACGTATTTACTATATTTCATATCGTATAAGCCATATATATATGCTCTTCTTGAGCAGTTGAAGGTTTAAAAACAAACCCCATGTGATTTGGTTGAGTTTAGACAAAGATCTTAAGGTTTTAGTGTGAATGGTTCTCGGGTTTGGACATTTGGGGACGATGACTGGGGACCGTTTGATCGTGCGTTTATTCAATGGACAGAGCAGATCAATTTGGATGAACCCTTGGAATGAAAAGGCAGGCTGTGTGGTGATTGAGTTGTCTGGCAGCATCAAATAGCAGAGTGTCGTGTGTAAAGCTCGGAGCGAATGAGGTTGCACTGGCGTCGACTGGGTTAAGTAGAAAAGTAGGCTTTTTTTGAATTAAATTAATGGCTGATCTTTGAAAAATCATAACTTTGTGTAGAAAAATCATAAAAATAAAAAAAAATACCCTCTTGCTCAGTGAACAGAGGAAAATAATGTGGATTAAAAATAAAAATTATTTGTTGACTCTCTGATTTGTAATGCATTAAATATTCTATGGAGTATTTTAATTCATTATGATCAAGCATTGCTCACCATGGCTTGAAACTTTGAGGTNATTTATGCGGATGCTCTCCATTTGGCGTCGCCTTCTGAGTCAGCACCACGCGGCCTGCGTTTTATTTTGGGATCTCCCATCCAACTTCATCTCAACCCTCCATTTGATACGCGTGCCATCCAACGACGGTGAGTTTTTGTCCCCATTTGGTTCATC
Organism: Phalaenopsis hybrid cultivar; assembly: GCA_002079205.1. NCBI lineage: Eukaryota > Viridiplantae > Streptophyta > Magnoliopsida > Asparagales > Orchidaceae > Phalaenopsis > Phalaenopsis hybrid cultivar. The sequence goes on from JXCR01116002.1 coordinate 436,821, forward strand.
CTGAGAGCCATCCACCGGCTTAAGAAATCGAGCTACACTTAACCATATCAACTTGGGTTTGATCTTATGGAGTCTTCTAGACTAGGCAAACACATCCGTATGGTAAACATGCCATGAAATTAAACGTACATGACTGGAGAATCAAATGAAGCTATGGAAGAGGGGGAGTTTTATACCTTTTCTCTAAGAAGGAAAGCTTCAATCAGAAGTGCTTGACACATTTTTCGAGGTCCAAGGAGCTCAGGGATGGAGCCTCTTGTCATGGTGAATTGTCTAGGGCGGACTTTGATGAAGCTCGATTTTGAGTGTTGGCCAAAGTCAGGGGTAGAGGCTCTCTGTGAAGGGGTTTTGATGGGGATTCTTCTTCTCTTACTATGGTGAAGGTTTAGGCAAGTTTAATTTGATTTTGGTGCACTGTGGAGGTGTGGTCGAGTTTGTTCTCTTTTCGGTCGGATTCAAGCTCAGAAATTGAGCTCTGGCGATGAGAATTAGGTCAGGCAGGTGGTTGGGTTGCACCGGGAGGTCTCAAGGATGCTGTGGCAATTGGGCAGATTTTCCTTAAGAAATTTTTGGCACTTGGATTTATCCTTGGAGGGGAGCTTTTACTGCCATGGCCGGAGAGTGGAGCTCAGGGGGTGGCCAGGGGTGCAAAATCTTGCTAAGGTGGTGAGCTGAGCGGCACAATTTGCCAATGGGAGTGGGACAGCTTAGATGGGTCAATTGGGTAGGATTTAAGTATGGTGGCTCTCAGTTTGAGGTGCTCTCGTGACTAGGCTTACCAGCATTGGCAGGGGAGGTACTTAGGTGGCTCAAGAACCTCACAGGAATCTGTCACAACAATTAATTTGGGCTGGTGATAGGTTTTGGAAAAGATATCTTTAGCTTAAGAAATTTAGGAAATAAATCCCTTAATTTAGGGGAACTTTAGTCCATGGCTCATCTAGGGTTGGTTAAGTGGGTCTAGCATGGTTAATAGGACCCAAAATTTGTCTATAGATGTCTTTCCTTGATCAGTTTGATATGGCTAGGCTAATTTTGGTGCATGGGTCCAATGTGGGTCCAAATGGCCAAAGGTTGGGTTTGGGTTAGTCTAACCATGACTTTAAGCCCAGTTAATTGATCAACATTGTGTAGATGATTGTAATGAAGATTTTTGGTGAAGGGTTGAAATGATTTTGAGTTCCATTAGGGGTTCAATTTGAAGGATTTTGGGATTTTGGTTAATTTGGGCATGGTTGGGCTAAGTCCATGAAGTGTTTAGGTTGGGCTAAGGTTGGGTCTAGGTTAGGCTAAGGTTGGGTCTAGGCTAGGCTAAGGTTGGGCTAAGTCCACATTTATTGTTGAAAGTTGTCTATAGGAACATCATGAAGAGTTTTTAAAATAAATTGGGTGTCAATTTTGAGGTTAGAGCAATCAATTTGCTGGAATTTGGAGGTATGGCCAATTTGGGGATTTTGAACTTGCGTTAAAATTAAGTGAAATTGGGGCTTCACCAAGGGCATTTTAAGGTCAAATTTTATGTGTAGGATTTTTATGAAGAGTTTTCAACATAAATTGTGGCAAATTGAGTAGGCTATGGGGTTCAATTTGGTGGAATTAAGTCATAGGGCCAAAATTGGGGGTTTGACTTAGATCAAAATTGGGCTCAAAGCATGGACAAATTAAGCTTAGATTTGGTTTGGATTAGTCATGTGGAAGGTGAATTTGAGTTTAGGATTGAAATTGGGGGAAATTGGGACCAAATTGATGGATATTTGGGGTAAATTTGAGAAAGTTGGGCCTTTAAAGGTAATTTGGGTGTTTTGCTCAAAATGGTCAAATTGGTCTAATTGGGTTCAACTGGAAAATTTAAATTGGTTTTAGAAACATTTAAAGTAATTTTGCAGGTTTTTGGGAAAGTTTGGGGTGTCAAGGGTATTTTTGTAGTTTTGGTAATTTTGGAGGGTATTTTGGTAATTTTGGAATTTTGTGTGGTTTTAGGTAATTTGGGTATTTTGAAAATGTTTGAAATGATTTTTGGCAAATTTGGGTCTTTTGAAAAGGTTTGAAATGATTTTTGGACAAAGGCTCCAAGGGTATCTAGGTAATTTGGGGATTTTGGGGCAAAAGGCCAAGTTGGATATTTTTGATAGAATTGGGGTGCCAACCACCTTATATGAGCGATGGACCAATGAAAACTCCATTTGTGTCCTCTATGTACTCGTCTTAGCTAAACCCCAGCCGGGCCGGTAGGTTTAGGGGACCATCTACATGAGTCTCCTAAAGGATCAAGGGATCAAAGTCAAGAAATTTTGGGTTTAGGGTTGTGAGTGATTATGGGTGAGAGTGAGTGTAAGTGAGTAAACTAGCTCTAGACCAACCCCCAAGGTCAACCCTAAGGTCAGGTAGTCCTAGGGGGACTCTCCTTGAGCTCCCCATAGTTACCCCACCTACTAAGTGCCAGAGGTTATGACCAGTATGTGGAACTTCAAGTTGAGCAAAGAAGAGGGTAGAATTTCTAATGGTGAGGGTTCCTTTTCTAGTTTTCTAGGAATAGTCAACAGGAAAGTCCTATGGGATTTCTAATGGTGAGGGTGCCTTTTCTAGTTTTCTAAGAATAGTCAATAGGAAAGTCCTATGCCTTAGGCTACTAAAAAGGAAGAACTAAACCTCAACCAAAAGTGAGGTCAACAAATGGACCCCCATTAGGCTACTAAAGAGGAAAAAATAAACCTCAACCAAAAGTGAGGTCAACAAATGGACCCCCAATAGATGGTGCCTTTTCTAGTTTTCTAAGAATAGTCAATAGGAAAGTCCTATGGCTAGACCTTAGGCTGAGAGGAAAAAACTAAACCTCAACCAAAGGTGAGGTCAACATGCCCTAAATCTACACAATTTACCAAATTTCCTCTGAAATTCCAAAATTCCCAATTTCACCAAAAATACTTAAATCTGTTCAAAAATCATCTCAAACCAATTGAAACCACCCAAATTGCCCAAAATACCCCTCAAATTGCTAAAATTACCAAAATACCCTTGGTGACCCAAAATTTCCCAAAACCTTCAAAATAATTTCAAATGTCCCCAAAATCAATTTGGATCCTTCAATTGAACTCAATTTGATCAATTTGACCCATTTTGACCAAAAGCCCCAAATTGCGTTTAAAGGCCCAATTACCTCAATTCACCCTGAATGTCCACCAATTTGGTACCAATTTTCTCTAATTTTAATTCTAAACTCAAATAATCATGACCAAACTCAATTCAAACCAAATCCAAGCCCAATTGATCCACATTGGAGCTCAATTTTAGCCTAAGTCAAAAAGCCCCAATTTGACCCAAAGTTAAAATCCCACCCAATTAAAACCCAAATCTATCTAATTGCCAAAAATTTGCATCATGAACTATTCAAAACACTTCTACATACCAAGTTGAACCTTCAATTGGTTTTCTTCAAGCTCCAATTTTACTTGAAACCAACTTTGACCAAAACCACCAATTTTGCCCTAATTTAGCCATATCTCCAACTGTCCCCAAATTGAATGCTCAAACCCAAAAATTGACACCTAATTAATGTTGAGAGCTCTTAATAACATCACTCTAGACCATTTTGAACCCTTAATTTGGACTTGTCCCAAATCTAGCATAAATTAAACCCATGTCTAACCCAACATCCCCAAATTGATCAAATGCTCAAAATCTTTCAAATTGACCCATCAAATAAATTCAAAATAACTCCAAACCTTTTCTAAACTCTTTATGACAACCATCTACACCAAGTTTCTCAATCAATTGAGTCCAATTTCATAGCTAACCCAACCTAAACTCAACTTCAAGCCAATTTGACCCAAATTGAACCTATGCACCAAAATTGATTAAGCCATTCCAAAGAGACAAAATTAATGACACCACAGCCACCAAGTGCACCCTAGTGACTAGGCTAGACTCACTCAACCCACCCTAGAGGAGCTATGGACCAATGGTCCCCTAATTTAAGGGATTCCACCCATACTTGGCCTAAACTTGAAATATCTTCTCCATCATTGCTTACCCTTGGGAGTTAATCATAATTAGGTCCCTAACCTCCCTGAGCACAGAGGTGACCAGACCTTGGCCAGCCACTACCTCAGCCATTGAAAACAGTCACCCCAAAGGAGCCCCAAATGTCCAAAACCCAAAATTTGAACTCCCTGACTTGGCTCACTCTAATTGGATGCTTGTGCCTTTCTTCCCTCCACCTCAACAAGCTTTAGCACCCATCAAACCGCTATGAGCTCCACTAGGCAGCCGTGACTTTAAATTGACCCCTCCACTTCCAAAGAATGAGAGCTTGAAAACCTTGGGGAATCACTGCCAAAATCTCACCAGAGCCTCTCTAGACCTTCCTAAGTTCAATCCTCTTGCTCTCTGCCGCTACCAACCACTCCACAGAGCCAATTTCTTCTCCAAAATTTTCTCAAAACTAGGATAGATTTCTGCACACCTCCACAGTTCACCGAACTCTAATTAACTATTCATACACCATCACCAGAGTGAGAGAAGAAGATTCCCTACAAAAGCCCCATCTCAAACAGCCTCTAACATAGCTCTAAACTAATACCTAAAATCAAGCTTGATTGAAATCATACATAGAAATTTCACCATGGCCTAGGATTTCATTTGGTGGTTTATTGGACCTAATCAAAGCTACCGCAACCATCTAATTGAGTCCTCTTTCAGACAAAGGTATTAAACCTTTGCCCTAATCTGAGGCTATTTTGATTCTCCATACGTATTTACTATATTTCATATCATATAAGCCATATATATATGCTCTTCTTGAGTAGTTGAAGGTTTAAAAATAAACCCCATGTGATTTGGTTGAGTTTAGACAAAGATCTTAAGGTTTTAGTGTGAATGGTTCTCGGGTTTGGACATTTGGGGACGATGATTGGGGGCCGTTTTATCGTGCGTTTATTCAATGAACAGAGGAGATCAAGTCAGATGAACCCTTGGAATGAAAAGGCAGGCTGTGTGGTGATTGAGTTGTTTGGCAGCATCAAATGGCAGAGTGTGGCGTGTAAAGCTCGGAGCGAATGAGGTTGCACTGGCGTCGACTGGGTTAAGTAGAAAAGTAGGATTTTTTGAATTAAATTAATGGCTGATCTTTGGAAAATCATAACTTTGTGTAGAAAAATCATAAAAATAAAATAAAAATACCCTCTTGTTCAGTGAATAGAGGAGAATAATGTGGACCAAAAATAAAAATTATTTGTTGACTCTCTGATTTGTAATGAATTAAATATTCTATGGAGTATTTTAATTCATTATGATCAAGCATTGCTCACCATGGCTTGAAACTTTGAGGTTTTGTTCCTCATGATAGAGGGGATGTTCTCAAATTTTTTCCAAGGCCAGAGGGCATTTCTATGCTTCTAACCTTAATTTTAAAGCTAGGATGACTATTTTGATTTATTTTAATTATATAAATTAAAATACCACTTAGAAAATTATGGGAATAACTTNGGGATGTTCTCAAATTTTTTCCAAGTCCAGAGGGCATTTCTATGCTTCTAACCTTAATTTTAAATCTAGGATGACTATTTTGATTTATTTTAATTATATAAATTAAAATACCACTTAGAAAATTATGGGAATAACTTTAATAGGTTTCCTATGGTCAGAGAAGCTTAGGAAAAATGTCATGTTGATTTGAATTGTTTTGTACATTTCTTTAATTAATTAAATGTATATATATATTGCTTTAATTTAAAAAAATTAAATACTAATAATAAGTTGACAAAATCAATTCCACACTGTGCATAAAAATCATGTTTACTCACTATAAAAATTTTAAATTATTTGAATAAGTTTGAGCACTAAAGTTGATTTTCTAAGAAACCTTATTTTTGTGTACAAAAAATAATTATAGTAAATCAAATACACTTGAGAAAATTATGAAAAGTGTTTTTCTGAGTTTTTTTGTGATCAGGGGTGCTTAGGAAAAAATTAAATTTTTTGTTGAGAAAATATTTGATTTTTGAGCTTTATTTTGAATTTAAAATAAAAAAAAAATTAATAATCCCAAAAATACCGAAATATTTTATAATGTACCTAATTGTTCCCTGATCACTTAGAGCTCATTAGGATATTTTTCCTAATTTTTATAAGTTAAACTAATTTCTTAAAGCTTAAAAATGAATTTTTCTTATTTTTCCATTAAAATAATTATAATAAATAAATTAAAAATCACAAAAATACAAAAATTTATTTCTCTGAGTTCTCTGAACTCAAAGAAGTTTGATAAAATATAAAGATATTTTTTGTGATGAAAACATTATTTTACATTTAATTAAGTCAGTAAGATTGATTCATAATAAAATAATAATGATAGGGATTCAGTTAAAAAAATCATGGAATTTTGTCAAAGTTTTTTCTGACTTAAGGGGACCTCTAATAATTTTCTCATGAATAAAAACTTAATTTTGGATAGTTAAATAAATCAATTTTGAAAATACTTCTTTCTAAATTTAAATAATTATTTAAATTAAATTAAATTAAATTTACAAAATCCACATTTTCTTGGGTGATGTTTTAATTGATCCATGAATGGGACACTCGAAAAATTTTCAAAGTCATTTGAATTTTGATTAATGAGTTATGAGGTTAAGATCTCCAAAGGCAAATAGGTTACTTAAGACTTTGGCGCCTTAATCAAGATTTCAGATTAATCAAAGGGAAAATGGGTAATTTTGATCCTAATGAACATGTTTGGATGATTGAAATACAATGAGATTAAGAGTAGGAACTCACTTCCCACCTTTTCTATAATTAGAACAAAATTGTAATCTCCTTAGTTATCATGACTTAGAAGTCAATAAAATTTAAAAAATTCTCAAGTGATGGGTTCAAGTTAGGAAAATAATATTTCATTAATTTTAAGCCCATACTTGATGACAATGTGATCTTTCAATAAAAATGCATGTCATTTAAATCAAAATTTTTCTAGTTACCATTTCACATACTGTGATTTTTTAGGGCTAAGTAGTGACCTAAGCTGGATATTTAAATTTATTTTATCATATTTAGAAGATAACATGATAGATGATTAACACCTTTTTACACTACAAGACCAATTTTAACTATGGAAACCAAAGACATTACTTGCTTAAATTTGCTTTAGGAGCACCCATCCATATAACTCTTAAATGAAATATCGATTGATTAATGGAGTGTACTAGCCTTGGGACAAATAAAACATCAAGTTTCCCTGAGCAATGGGATAAACTTAGCTTAACCTTGGATAATTATTAAAACGATATCATAACTTCAAAATGAGCTCAAAATATTTCAAGAAATTTTCTAAGTAATTCAGGGTCATGCTCCAAGCACTTTGAAATCTCTTGAATATCTTGAAGGGCAAATTGAAATTGCTATATTTTGTTCTAAAATCATCTCTTAAGATCGAGACTAATAAATTCATAACTTAAGGTTTGGTAGCTATACCTTCATCTACTTCTGCAATTTGAATTCCTTTCAAAATTATATACATCATGCCAAAGCTAACCTTTGAGGTGGAGGAGCAGGAAGAATTGACAGGCATGCTTTTAAGTTATTGCATTTACTTTTTCATACCTCTTGTTTCTTGCTTAAATGCTTAAAGTCACTCTGCATGTCAAAACCAAAACTAAAAAAAATTAAACAAGATAAAATCGCTGCCACAACAATCAAAATATAAGATAATTGAAAATATAATCACAAACAAAACAAAGCAAAAATTGTAACTAAATTAAAACAGCTTTATTAGATCATCAAGAATCCCTCAGAGGAGGTAACCTATGGTTGCTAATGAGATTTCCCACAGTCTAAATGAAAGTATGGAAGTAACTAAGTTGAGTTTAGTAAATTCATTTGGACCAAGTGAATCCGAAGATAAATATTGGTGGCGAAACGAGGGAACTGTGGGATCCTAACTGATGTCGCTCTAATCAAATTTAACATTCTCAATAATATTTAAATAACCTAACCTTAAAAAACATTTGATTTGACATCATAGCTTGACAAATTAGAAAATTTGACCTTTGAACATGATACTTCTCTCAATCTCTACAATTTGATACTTGTAAAACTTAAAATTGCTATGATAAGGAGCTTGAAGCTAGCATTGTGGGCAACACGACCACCTTCAACAACAAAACATGTCTACACCAGCTAAATCATTCTTTAGAACTAAACAAAAAACCATAGGAATTTGAGGTTGTTTGCCTAGTGCTACATTAATCCTCATTTTTTTCCTTTAGGCCTTTGTATGACTCTACTATACAAATTAAGCTTTAATCTGCTTTAGGATTTTTAGGTTGTCGTTCATCTTGACTTAAATCATCATATCTTCCAGGCTATTTGTGTGATTTTTTCACACGAATGTAAGCCCTAATTTATAAAGTTGGTAGGATAAAATATTTAAATACTTCACCTTTAAAATGAAGCCAAACCATAGGATAGCTTGGGAAGTCACCGAGGTTCTCTTTAGGATCTGTGACATCCTCTAGCTCTTCTTCCTTTGGATTTCAAAAAAAATGTTCCAAATTTGAACCATTCCCCTTTTGCACCTCCTTGTTCGATCTCTTTAGAAACTTCTATATTTGAACTCTTTGAAGTCAATATCCTTTGCATTTTATCAAGAGTTTTCATAGGTGACTTTGGTTATCTCAGATGTATTTAACTATAAGGGCTTGCCTTTATAGGAAACTTTCAAGAACCCAGCTTAATATAAAACCTATTTAATTTTCTAAATTAAATAGGGGAACTTGTCAGCTTATATATATATATATATATATATATATATATATATATATATATATATATATATATATATATATATATATATATATATATATATATATATATGTGTGTGTGTGTGTGTGTGT
>JXCR01116002.1:447962-538048 GCA_002079205.1 Phalaenopsis hybrid cultivar
ATTTTCTTGGTTTTCTAAATAAAGATATTGAATTTTGGAGCTTAAAAATGATTTTTTAAAGGCTAAAAATAAGTTTTCACTAACATAATTCCAATAAATCAAATGAAATCCAAAAAAAATATAAAATCTTCTTCTCTGAGTTCTCTAACCTTAGGGAGACTTTTCAAAAATACTAAACTTAATTATCTCCACATAAAATATTTTATATTTAATAAATACCACAAAACTTAAAATAATTCTTAAAGCTCGAATAAAAATCAAAAAGTCGTGACATTTGGTCCAAAAGATTCTTTGGTCTAAAGTTACCTCCAGTAAAAATTTTAAGGGATTAGGAACTACCTTGGTTAAGTTAGGAATTTTTTTTGAAAAATCCTATTTTTGCATGAAAATAATTATATAAATTAAATTAAATTTTGAAAAATCATTCTCCTCTAATGTCTGAATTGACCCATGAATGAGGTAGGATAAAATTTTCAAAGTCATTCGAATTGAATTTGACAAATTATGAAGTGATAGAGCCTCAGGGGCAAATGTATAATTTTGGAAAATTAGCCTTAATTAACATTTAGGCTTAATTTAAGGAGGGAAATGGGCAACCTCAGCTCTTAATCAATTTATTTGATGTTTGAAACACATGGGGTTAATTGGTAGAAACCAACCTCACTTTTTTTAATTGAAAAAAGATAAGTTAATAAATTTCTAAATTATTAAAATTTGGAAGTTTATTAAAATAAAATGAACCTAAGGCTTAGGGGTATGACTTTTGAAGTCAATAATTAATCAATTTAAAACCCCTATTTTGATTTTCAAGTAAGATTCAAATCTTGGATTATGACCACATAAAGCTTGATCTTTTCAAAGCTAATTAAGACACTTACCTCAGTCTTAAGGATTTAGTAGTGACTTAGGCTAAATCAAGTTTCATTTAAACGAGGATTAGAAAAGTAAATATCATTGAAAATTAAACAACTTTTTAACACTACAAGCCCAATTAGGATTAAAATTTGGCTAAGTGTTCTAACAACACTAACTTGCCTCTTTAAGGGTCTTCACCCACTTAATTCTTAAATTGAATCACAAGTGATAACTAACCTATTCTTATGGGTAAATTGAGACGTCAATGTTCACTGAACATTAAGGGTATGTATATGATGACTTATTAAGCAACATAATAAGTTTAAAAGAACATGGGATTTTCCACCATGTAGCGAGAGAGTAGCACAGACATGTTTCTTTCTCTAGATCTTTTGAATACCTGAGAGATCTACTAACTTAATTTGCTTTGCTTAACAAAATCATCCTTAATTAAACTCCAACCCACCAAGATATGACATAGGGTTAGGAAAACTACCAAAATTTTACTTTCCTGTTTCATTAAAACTGCCTTAACATGCATTTTAAGCTTCAGGTGGTGGAACGAGCAGACTTTCTAGGTACGCTTTTACAGTTTTCAGCGTTGTCTTTCTTGTATTTTCATACTGTACCTTTATACCTGCAAATTTGCATGCTAAACAATGACGCCACCCTGCATGAAAACTAAAACCATCAGGATAGCGACAAAACCAAAACCAAAACTTAAAAACAACCAAGATAAAATTCACCTCCACAACATTCAAAATATAAAACAACTCAAAATTTAATCATAAACATCACATAAAACTACAATTGCAAATAAATGAAGATGTCTCTATCAGATAATCAGGAATTCCTCGGATGAGGTAACCTACGGTTGCTAATGAGGCTTATTACGGTCTAAATGAAATTATGGAACTCATTAAGTTGAGTTTAGTAAGTTCATTTGAACTAAGTGAATCCGTGCCGGAATGACGGAACCGTAGGATCCTAACCGGTGTCACTCTAATCAATTTTAATATGCCCCTATGAAATTTAAAGAACTTCAACCATAGGGCCACCTGATTTGACATTATAACTTGACACACTAGAAAACTCAAACTCATCACAGCAGGAGCTTGGAGCTAGCATGGTGGGCAGCACGACCATCTTCAACAGCAAAACCTCTCTTCCCCAGCTAAACCAATCTTTCTTTCTTAGACTTAAACAACAAAGCCATAAGACTTCGAGGTTGCTTGATTATGCAACGTAAATTCTCACCTTATCTTTAGGCATTTGTATAGCCATGTTATTCAACATAATCCCTAACTCGTCTTAAGATTCTGAGGTTGTCGTTTGTCACGACCTAAACCCTCACATCTTCCAGTCTATTTGTGTGATTGTTTCACACGAATGTAAGCCCTAACTAATAAAATTGGCAATATAAAACACTTAAATTTTTCTCCTCAAAACTAAATCCAAACATTAGGATAGCTTAGGAAGTCACCAGGGTTCTCTTCTGGATCCATGACATCCTCTAGCTCTTCCTCCTTTGGATTCTACAATAAAATGTTCCAAAATTTGAACCAATCACCTTTCACACCTCTACGTCTGATCTCATTGAAGAATCCTACCATTTGAAACTCCTTGAAGATAATATTTTCTGATTTTATTGAGATTCTTCTTAGGTGACTTTGTTCATTTAAGATGTAATTAATTATATAGGCTTGCCCTTAGAGGTAGCATGTCTGAACCCAGCTTAATATGAACCCTATTTAATTCTTTATATTAAATAAGGGAACTTGTCGGCAAATATAAAGGTTTCGCAGACCAAATGAATATCATATATTCCATAGTTTATTTGATCGAGCCTCATCCTCAAGTCTTGTGTTTGTCCTTTGGGATAGATACAAGATTTGAGGTACAGTGCTCTTTCATTTAAACTAAAAAAATATGGGGTTAGTTTGATTTCATGTTTTTCTAAAACTAAATTAAAACGTCCTTCTGAAGAGAGCGACGATATTTCGATTCTGGTGACCGACAGCTTCTTACGGGCAACCCCACCAACCAAAAATGACGCCAATATGATCAATCTCAAAAAGAGGATTAGAAGTTAGGGACTGACCTTTAAAGGAGGAAATCATAATTTAGGAACTGATTCAAAAATGAAAATTAAAATTTTAAGATTAATCTCAAAAATAGAATCGGAAGTTAGAGATCGATCTCAAAAAGAGAGAATAAGAAGTTAGGAACTGATTCCAAAATGAGAATTGAAATTTAAGGATCAATATCAAAAAGAGGATTGGAAGATATGGACCAACCTAGAAAAGAGGGAATCAAAAGTTAGGGACTGATTCTAAAATGAGAATTAAAATTTAACGATCAATCTCAGAAGGACAATTGGAAGTTAGGGGCCGACCTCGAAAGAAGGGAATCAGAAGTCAGGTACTGATTCCAAAATGAAAATTGAAATTTACAAAGATTTTGTTGTGTTGAACCCATAGATATGTGTCATGTGATAATGCTGACATTTGTGAGGAATATATGTGAAATTGTCTGAGATTTAGTGCACACAAGGACAGTCATGCTGCGCGAGCAAAGAGTAACATACCTCGAAATCGAGAGATACAACTCAACCGATTTATTTTCATTTTTCTTATTGTTTCTATCATGTTTAATTTTCAAAATATGTTTTCCAAACATTAATTTTTGTTGGTTGATTGATTTTCAAAAGAGTGTTTTATCTGAACTTTATTATTAAGTTTTTATTATTTTGTTCTTTGTTCTTAGTAGTTTAGAACCAACGTATGGTTTTATGGCTCTTTATCCATCGCACAAAAGGGTAATTTAACAAACAGACAAAATTTTGAAAGAGATTTCATTAATCTACTTCAACATGTGTTACAGATTGAGTACAGAACAAGGCCTCAAAAGATGCAATATGTTGAATGCATCAAAGTATATCTAAGAATATCTCATGTTGGGCATATCACAATTGAGCATATCTAGTACATATATCATCATATCTGTTATGTCGAAACACATTATAAATGGTATCCCATGAATGTCCATCTCTCATGAGGTAAGCTCCTGATCAAGCTGACCTACTAAACAATCCTCCAGGACAGGAGTTCCCTTTGCAAGTGCTTATAGGTTCAACCCTCTCATAGATTGTAAGGCAGTAGCTCTTCCAACTTTGGATCTGGCTAGAATCCATATGGCATCTTGCTGTCATCCATTCTTTGGAAAGTCATAGACACCCTACGGTGTCGTACCCCTAGAATGCAATGCTTAGCGATGTCTGCTCCATTTTCTTTAAGAACTAGCACTGAACCCACTGGTAGTGAAATCTCCATGGATCCTTTGGACTCGCCAGGGCCAATGACATCTATTTCTTTCCTGAATAAAATGTTGCATTTACTCATGAAGGAGATCGTGCAAAAAGGTCTCACAAAATCATAATGGTCTATATATAAGGGAATGCAGTCGCCTTCATCTTATATATTGATGATACAACTATTGGGAATACAGTCGGCTGGAAGTATGCTCCATCAAACTATTCTCTTGATCATCCATTTTATCATGAGAGGAAGTTTGTGCACCTGGTTGTATCTCAAAATCCCCGGGAGATTTCCTTGTCTGTCCTGGGTGAAATTGTAACAACAATCACATTGTATGGTGATTTTGCCTTTTTAACGCATCCATTTCTATGGCTCATAATAGGTTCTTTCCATCAGAAGGCCTGCTCGACCCTTATCTCTTAGATCAAAGATGCAGTCAAGAATACTTCTTTTGTCACTTTTGGAGAAGACTCTGGTGTATAGTTCCAAGCCTTCCAGTATATTAACGAACCTTCCTTGAACTTCTTCATAGAATTTCAAATTCCCTTTAGTTCACTTTACTCATTTTGTAGAATCCTGCCGTGGTGATGATCGGCGATTGTCGAGGACGCTCCCTCATTTGAATATCGGCAGGAATCCATGCTGGTGTTGTCTCTGTATCCAGCGAGATACATGACTCCCCCATTGGGTGATTGGTGATTTGAAATCTACCATCTATGGATGTGTACTCCTCTAGAGTACTATAACATTCTAGGTGGAGAATATCACAGTCTTGGCAATCTACAAATGCCTCTATAGCTGATGTATGTGTGGGAATTTGTTTTTCCATGTCGGGCAACCCACACAAAGATCATTTAAAACTCTTGGTATCTCCGACTCTGTAGCGAACTCGGACTCATCCTCTGTAACAAGCAAGCTGGAGGAAGTCTCTTTCATATATGGATCGTAGATTTTTCCCTCAGGAATAGGGGTAAGTAAATTTTCTACTTTCAGTTGGTGTCTTCTTTCTTCATGAATAAAATCTCTATGTTTTCGACGGTTGGCATTTCTACGCTGATTTCTTCACAGCGGTGCATCCAACAGTCTTTCATCATTAGCATTGACTAGGCCTCCGATTGGTGCAGCTATCAAAGACGACGGGTGACTAGTCCCCTCCATTGAATCTTGCTGTATTATCACATTTTTCCCTTCTAGTGAGGAATTCTCTCTGGTGCCAAACTTTCACACCGATGGTTGCCCTTCTTTTTCTCGACAGCTGACCACGTCCATTAGAGGATCCTCATAGTCCATGTCAACTTGACTGAAGTCAATGTCAAACTCTATGGTTCCACCCTGCGGTGCCCTTTTCTCACTAAGTGCGAGGTTCCAACTATCTTTAAAAGAAAAAATCAGCTTCTATCCTGACATTTTCTATGCAAACGATAGAAAAAACATCAATGCTCTAAAATTTAACAGGAACAAGAACAAAATAAAGTGTTTATTAGAGAAAGCTTTCAATTTTATGTAGGTGAGAAAATCATTTATTTATGTGTATATATTTAGTTTAATTTAGTAAAATATCAAACTTGTAAGGTAGAAAAAAGAAAATTAAAGTATGTAGCTTCAAAATTTTTTATTTTATTGAGGTTAATTTTATTACAAAATTTTGGACCCAGTCACAGACGTTTGGCCAAATAAATAACTCTAGAACAATTAAAATTTCAAAAAGGCAATTCTAAGCAGCGTCAAGTTACATAGTATGTCTTCAAGTATCATCCGTTCATCAGCAACATGGGTCTTTCACCTCGTAAATCTATTAGCTGGTAGGCTCCTCCTGTGTAGACTTTTTCTACGATAAATGGTCCTTCCCATGTTGGCTTGAATTTATCATCTATCTTGCGGCATGCAAGAATAGGCTTTTTGAGCACAAGTACGAGGTCACCAACTTTAAATATCCTTGGGCAGACCAATTTGTCATGGGCTTGTATCATTTTGGCTTGGTAAAGTTTCAAGTGTTATTGTGCTTCCAGCCGTTTTCCTCCAGACTTTCCAATTCTTAAAGTCTAAATTTTTCACTTTCTTCTGTTGTAAGTTGATTGGCGACAATGACTTTGAGAGACGACGTTTGGACCTCTAGCAATAGTACAGCCTTAGACCCGTACACTAGCATGTAGGTTGTACGTTGAGTGGGAGTCCTGAATGTTGTCCGTTAGGCCCATAAAGCTTCTAGCAATATGTTATACCAATCTCTTTTATTTTCATCTAATGTATTCTTCAAAATTTGTACCAGTGCCTTGTTGAAGGCCTCAAGTAGGCCATCTGCTATGGAATAGTATATCGTAGAATATCTCTAGTCTATCCCATGCCACTTGATGAAATTGTTGATTTTTATGCTTTTAAAGGCCATTCCATTGTCGGAGATTATTTTGAGCAAAACTCCAAAATGGTAAATGACTTGGCTTTTGAAAAACTTAAGGATGTGTTGTGTTGTAACCTATCGTAACGGCACTGGCTCTGCCCATTTGGAAAAGTAATATGTAGTGACAAGTATAAATTAGTGTCCTTTGGAAAACGAAGAGTCTATCAGACCTATTATGTCGATGCCCCAATACTCGAATGGCCACGAGGCAACTATTGGGTGTAGCACATTTGGAGGTTCGTGCTAGACCACCCCATGCACTTGGCACTGGTGACATCTTCTGGCTGTATCCATGCAGTCGAACATCATTGCCGACCAATAATATCAGAGTCCTTGATCTTCACTTTCATCTTTGGCCCAGACTGATGAGTGCCAAACAACTCGGCATGTACCTCTTTGACAATATTTTGGGCTTCAGCTTTGCTTAGACATTGTAGCCACATCTGATCGAATGATCTTCTATAGAAGACCTCACCCACTAAATCATATGATATAGCCCTTCTTGTGATGTGGTGTGTTGCTGACTTGTCCTCTGACAGCTTTCCAATTTGCAAATATTCTATTAATGGGTTATGCCAATCTTCATTGATATCAGCAATCGTAATCATTGTTTCTTCTTTTTTTCCATGATTGTGTAGATTTTTGAGGTCGATTCAAGACAAAACTTCTCTTCCTTGTACTGTAACGTCAATAGAATCCTCCAGAGGACATGCCATTTCTTTTGCAAGCTTTGTTAGAGTGTCAGCTTGGGCATTATCTCTCTAAGAAACCTAGTAGAAAGTCACATTGGGAATTTGTTCGAGCAGCTTCATTGCGTACTGGTGATATTCTGCTAACCTTGGTTTTAAAATCCTGTATTGTCTGGCAACTTGTTGAATGACAAATTATGAGTCACTATAGAAAACAATATCTATTATATCCATCAAGATTGTCAATTGTAACCTGATAATTAAGGCTTTATAATCTGCTTCGGTGTTGGTACAGCTCTATCAGGTGGTATGAGAACCTCAGCATACCCTTATCTTGTGTCATGAAAACTAAACCAATTCCTGCTTTGCCTGGTATAATTATGCCCGATCCTTGGTCTTTTCTGGCTGACAAAGCTCCGTCAAAGTACATCTCCCAGCATTGTACACTGGAGAATTCCACTAAAAAATTCCATTAGTAAGAGGGGACCTAATTGGAAGTGGGTGTGCAGCAAGAAAGTCTTTTAAAATCTATTTATTTATAGCACGGAGGGGAACAAAAGTTATATCAAATTGCAACAAAATCATTGACTATCTGGCTAGACATCCACAGAATGTTGGCCGGGTCCTCAAATATTCCAACAGATTAACTTTTAAAATTAGGGCAATCTTATGAGAAAGCATGTAATGTCTAAGTTTCTAAGCAACAAAACTTAATGCTAGAAAATGTTTCTCAACATATTAACTTTTAAACTTAGATGACGACTCAAGTAGTATAGTGCATTTTTCTTACCCTTGTCATTGACTTAGGCTAACAGGGCTCCAAGAGAGTCATCTAAGGCCGCGGTATAAAGTATTAATGGTTTTCTTATGATATGAGCTGCCAAAATAAGAGGTTTCATTAAATATTTCTTAATGTCCTTGAAGGTCCGCTGACATTTCTCTTCCTAAACAAATTTGGTGTCATTTTTAATTAATGCCAAGAAGGGCTGACATCTACTTTAGAGATTAAAAATAAAGCGTCTCAGATATGCCAACTTCCCTTGGAAGGAACGTAGTTGTTTCAAGGTTTTGTTGGAGCATTTCCAAGATAGCTTTAAATATTATCCAGGTCGATCTTGATTCCCCGATGCGGACAACGAATCCTAGAAATTTCATGGAGGTAACGTCGAAGGTGCACTTAAAGGGATTCTTCTTAAGGCCATATTGTCGTAATTGTTCAAACACGATCCTCAAATCGTACAAATGGTCTACTTTTCTTTTACATTTGATGACCAAATCATCCATGTAACATTCTACTTGGTTGTAAATCATATCATAAAAATCTTTGTCATAGCTCGTTGATATGTTGCTCTGGTGTTCTTCAACCTAAATGACATTACTTTGTGGTAGAAAATCTCGATAGGTGTCCCGAAGGCTGTAAGTGTTGCATCTTCTGGAGCCATCTTGATTTGATTGTACCCCAATGATCCATCCATAAAGGAGAAAATTTCATGTTTTAAAGTGATTTCCACCATCATTTCTGGTATTAGCAATGGAAACTAATCTTTTGGACATGCTTTGTTCAAATCTCTAAAGTCAACACATACACAAAATTTTCCATTTCTCTTCTTAACCAGTACAATGTTAGCTAACCACGTGGGGTATTGCTCTTCTTTTACAAAGTTAGCGTTTAATAATTTCTTCACCTCGGCGATGACTTGTTGCTTTATTTCGAGGTGCATTCTTCTTGAAGCTTGTTTTACTAGGGACATTTCCTTATCCACCTCAAGTTTATGAACCACAACCACTGCTGATAGTCCTGGCATTTCATCGTAGCTCCAGACAAAGCAATCATTGAATTTTGTTAATAGTTTAATCAAATCAATGGATTCTTCATCATTGGGTATAGAACTTATAAATAAAGGTTGGGGCTACTCTTCCATCCTGAGGTTAATTTCCTTTAACTCATCGACATTTGACTTGACTTCTTCCTCAAATTCTAGCGAAGCATCTTCTATTAGCTAATCAGTAGAGTCATCCTCTATATTGAGGCAATCCTCTTCCGATTTATTAGTGACACCATGCAAAATTCTAAATCATTGATTGGTCCGACTGTACCAAATTTGAGACCCTCTTTCGAGTTGGGAGTTCAACTTCTAACATTTCATAGTTTTTTGAAAAGTTGTAATTTATTTGTTGGCATTTGTTTCATCAAATGTCCCTGTTGAATTAAATTTTGTACATAAGGCAAGAAATAACCAAAAGGCAATTCCATTAATTCATTAGGATCTTTATCCAAATTTACATGATTTCAAGATTAGTAGAAGTAGAAGCACAATAAAGTTTGATCAGATTTGAACTAGTGCTACATACTTCCTTGACCTCTAAAAACTCAACCTTTTGAAGGAGAATCGAAGTACGGGTCATGGAGTTCACATAGTGGTTTATTCGATCATACATTATCTCATATTTGCTTTTATCCATATCTTCTAAGGATATCTCGTACCGAGGTTTCTTGTATTTTGTCATCATTATTTCATCTTCAGAACTTTCCTCATCATTAATGTCGATGGTTAGCCTAGTTTTTTTAATAATTAAATAGGTTGTTGCTCGTCTACATCCCCGGCCTCGACCTTGGATGCGCAAACTAGAAGAACCCCCAACAACTCGGTGCAAAAGGGTGGTAGAAGATCGTTGAAGCGGAGTTGAATGGCCCTGCCATTGTAATTCTTCTGAATCTTCATATGTATTTGTTTCAATTTCATGAGAGAAGACAGTTTTCTTTGAAGGATTGTAGTAGGCGGCATCTTTATGAATGAAAACTTCACGGACTAAAAACGGTTGTAAATCTCTCTTGATGCAATGATCTTGTCCTTCCGTGCAGTACTTAATGCACTAGTGTAGAGACGACACAACCATGTTGTGTTTTTGAATCCATGGTCGACCGGTAAAGCATTGAAATAGGTCTCGACATCGATGATATGAAACTTAGTGGTTGTTACCAGTTCTCAAACTTTCATAAGTAATGTAATTGATCCAAGGGCTTGCTCTCCCTTTTGGTTGAATCCACTTAGCATCAATTTATCGGTCGTAAGCTCTTGAGCTTCAATGTCCAAATAGGCCAATGTTCGTAGGCTCATTAAGTTGAGTGATGCTCCAACATCTACCAAAACTCTGGACAACACAAATCTGTTGATGTTAATGGAGATATAAAGTGAACGATTATGGTCAGCTGTACCGAGAAACAAGTCTTCATCTGCGAAGGTTGCCAAAGATTTTCCTTTCAACTGGCAAACTTCATTGAAGGATGTGCTGGCCAATTAGGCTAAGAAAATCTTTGGGTCTAGAAAAGATGTAACTGGAGACTCTCTCAACTCCTTTGACATGATTGAAGCATCGTAGATGCTTAATTTTACTGGTAACTTTCTAAGATGAGATAGCACGTTGCAATCCACTTTGTATGATCCTCCAATTTTCTCTTGATTATATTGTTCTTCCACTGGTGGAGGTGGAGGTAGCTCTTCTCGCGTTACTATTTACTTTCCTTTATCTGTTTGAACTGTTCTTGGGTGTAATACTCTCCCGCTCCTCAAGTTCACTTCTGTAATTTCTTCTTCTTCAGATACCATTATCAAACCTTCCAGTGTTTCTTCTTTATCGGAAAGATCTAAGCTGATGTCGAGTTGTGTGTCATGGATTTTGAGGACTAATTCCTCACTTCCGACACTATCGTAAGTGGTGTTGTCAATGTCTTCTTCGGTTCTGTTAGCGAGTTCATCGGACTCAAGTAGGATTTGTGGATCATTTTAGGAATCAAGATCAAAGATAGGTTAGTCATAATCGATTACTTTATCACTAAAAATAGTTAAAATGTAGCCAAAATCATAATCATTATATTAATAAGACCCCGGAGGGACAAAAAGATAATCATAGAAGGTCTGGAGTTCGAGGATTTTCTTCCCTGAATCTGAGACAACCAATCTAGCAGAGGCAGCCCATATCCTACCCCCCGTGATATTAGTCATCATGGTGACATTCTTCTTCTTCTTCTTCTTTGATGATGACGATTCTTCTGGTAAAATCTTCATCTTGGGCTTGGCAGACTGAAGACTATGAATGAAGGTTTGTCTTGAAGAAGAATGGATTTGGTTCAGTATTTTCTTGGACTTGTTCCAAGTCTTAATCAATCCATCCTTTCTAGTATATGGGTCAATCGGAGAGACTGGCTCAGCCGAAATCATATTTATGGAACCTTTATCAGGCTCTTTTAAATATTCTTTCGGGATTGTTAAATTTCCTTATGATTTTTCTCGAGCCAATCTTCGAAGACGGAACATTCTTCTATAGTGTGTCCAAGAAATCTGTGATATGGTCAATAATTTGGTTGATTTTTCATGTCTACCTCTTCGAGTTTCTTTGGATCTGGTAATCTGAACTCAGGCTTCTGCATCAGACTTCTAAACATCTTGGATATCACTTTGTCTTTGAAGGAATACACTACTTTCTATCATTTTGCCAAAGATATTCTCTTATTCTTTGCCCGGTGTGATCCTCTCTGAGCCGGTCACTAGCTGGACCGGCCATACTGTTGTGTCTGGTTTCAAGCATGCTATGATGATGACTGATGGGAATCTTCTGCATGTGTGTTCATTGGTTATTTTCCTTTATCGACTGTTGCCACTGTTTTGGATTTCTTTTCAAATACCCTCGTCATCTTGGAACTTCTCAGACTTCTCATAGGAATCCATGTATTTGACTTCTTCTTGAAGATTATTGGCTTTGCTGAGTAGCTTCTTGAAGGATTTAATGGTGAGTTCCTTAAGCATGAAAGCTACTAGACCATGAATGCTTTTGAGTAAGATCTCAATTGCATGATGTTCTTGTAGCTGAGATTCACATTTCATACTAAGGTTTCTCCACCTCAAAATATATTCAACTAAAGTCTTGTTAGGCTTTTGCTTTTCTACTATGAGATCTCCAAATGAAACATGGTGTTGTGCTCCAGCAAATCTTTTCACAAACAGTTGTTCTAACTCAGCAAATGTCTTACCTAATCTATTGGGTAGTTCGACATACTAATCAAAAGCAATCCTTAACAGGCTACTGACGAACTGTCGAAAGAGTAGAGCTTCGTTACCTCCAGTATTATCACATCTGGCTTGGAAATGTGCTATGTGTTGCCTGGGATTTCCAATCCCATCAAGTATCTTAAAGTTTGGCAACACAAAGCCCTTAGGGTAGGTTACAGCATTGAACTCCTCCAAGTGAGGTCTACCCTTTAAAACCAATGCACCACCCTTATATTGGGTTAAGGCCTGCCGAACTTTCTCGATCATTTGCTTAAATTTCTTTTTTGGTATAGCACTTGATGGAGAATTCTTCTTTTGTTGATCATCTCTATTTGTTGAGGTGACTTCTCTCCATTCATTTCTGATATGTATAATCTCGAATTGATTGATTTCTGGAGAGGCTAACTGTGGCGGTTGAGACAGCCCTTGAACTATGGCCATGGTGGTCATGGTAGGGCCATCTCTTTCATTCTTTTCTCCATTTGGCTGATTTGCTCATCCCTTAAGAAAACACCTTACACAGCTCATCTATGGCATTCTCTTTAACAAGAGGTTGAACATCGCGTGTAGATGTAGTGGCTTTGGTCACGATGACATGCACATCTATGAAATCTTCCTCTAGGTAATCATTGAAGTCAAAATCTTCATCATCATCAATGGAAACTCCATGTTCTCAGGCTAACTCAAAAATCTTTCTACATTTTCTTCAAAAATTGATTCTTGTAGCATTTTGAGATCTGGGGGACTTTATTGGATATCCTCCACTTGTTTCTCCATCTCACTAGTAATTGCTGTGGCAATGTCAGATACTTCATAACCTAGCTTCATTCCCTAATGCTGCCCTGCGGGCTTGTTGGACTGTATTGATACAACAACCTTGGGTATCCATACCCTTTTCTTAGATGGTGATGTCTTTAGATAGAGTGTCTCAGCAAAAACATCAGCATGTCAAAGAGAAGTATGCTCCCTATGGTGTGGACCTGATACGATACTCGATAATCTTTTGGTCTTATCCTTCAGAATCTTAAGAACATCCTTGTGACCGATAATTGGTCCCACACGCAACTTAACTATTTGACTACCCGTGAGTCTAGTGGCAGTAGAATCAATAGTAGTGATGGTGTTATCAACTCTGCTTCCTAAGCAAAACCAGACAGGAATGTCAGCAGGTAAAGCTTCAGTTGACTTTTGAGATCGACTGGCAGATCTGACGCCCCTTAAAATTTCTTTCTTCATGTAAGGGGATACTGCACGTCCCACTCATTCAAGTAACACACCAACTGAACAACCTTCTTTGTCAGCTAATTTATGGAAAATTGTACCAACTCGGGTGATAGGAGTAGGCTTCTTCTTCACCCCACCATATCCATGAGATGATAGTAAAGTAGCTGTGATCTTTTGGAAACTCTTGTAACTGTTAGTATCCATTAATGGATGGAACCTACACCCTTGCAAAAGTGGATAGATCTCTGGTGACCTGACTCTTCCTAGTGAGTAACTTCATCAACAGGTACTTCCTTAGAAATTTGGGCTTCAGTAATGATACACCGAAAGTATATGCATTTTTAGCCCCATATTTTATACTTATTTTTAGTGATATTGCACCTTAATGGAATGTATTTTGATGTTTTCTTGTAGGTTGTTGATTTTAAAGACTTGATGGAAAAAGGAATTAAAAAGGATGAAATTTGGAGTCAAAATGACATTTTTGAAAAGTACTCAGCGCCAACCGCGCTAAGGGCAATGCCAATGGTGCCAGACTAGCACCGACGACTCCAAAGGTGGTTCAACCCCCTTTTCTAGAAGGTTAGATGTATTTGAACAATTTTTGAAGAGTTTTTGAAGGCACCTCTTGGAGAACCGACCTTGGGCTTTATTTGGGGCTGAAATTCATCAGGAAATATACTCCATTTCACTATAAAACGTTCCACCACGCTCCATTTTTTCCATTCTTCATAATCCATCTTCATTCCACCACCATATTGGAGTCCATTAGTAATTTTTATTTTATATTTTATAGTTTGTGTAGTGAGATTTAGTGTGAAACTTTCTATAAGAGTATTGGAGAAGGAGAAAAGTGAGAGATATCTTCTTCCTGCATTTCTAAGGAAAGACAACAAGGGATTTTTTTTGAGAAAGAATTCCAGATAAATTTTGTTTGTTTATTAGTGTTGTATGAAATTTCTTTTATATATAAAATTTTTGTTTTGTTGTGCCTTTCTCATGAAGTCTGAGTAGTTTCCTCTACCTTTCTCCCTACTCTGAGATATGGTGAAATGAAGAGATAACATGATGTGCCAATATTAAAATATAAAAAAATTTTTGATGATTTTTCAACTCTAAACTTAATTTACATTTTGATCGGGCCAATTGAATTGTTAAAATATGTTGTGAAACATATAATCTGGGAAATGAAGTACGAGTTCTACAATAGAGTGAGGATCACATTTGATTTCATGGATGAGAAATTCTTTCTTGGAATTAAGTGCAAATAAATAGAAAAATATTTTTTGTTGGGTGTAAAATTGGAGAATCTTTAGAGTGATAGACTAAAATTCCCAATTCACTCTTAGTGTTTAAAAACTAAAGCGAGAGTTAGCCTTCAGGTAAAGGGAAGTGGGAGCTTTGGGGTAGGAGCTGGTATCCTCCTAGCCTAGCCATAGATTTAGGGACTAAAGTTAGGATTAGCCAATGATTTTCTATGCACTCTATCAGGGTAGAGAATTATAATTGCTCCTATTTATCACAATACATATTATAAATGTTTATCTCATCTCATTTCACCAAAACCTCACTGTAGTGGGAAGGTTGCTTTTTCACATAAGAAATTTTCATTACATAAACATAGTTAGTAGATTAGCATTTAATTTTTAAACTTTACATTCTTGTTTTGCTAATAGTTAAGTACTTTAGTTTTGATAACATCTCAACATTCAAAATTAGTGACTGTGATTTCATTTGATTTTCTGTAAATTTCTTAGTAAAACTTATCATTGCCAATTTACACATTCCCTGTGGGATCAATATTTCGGGCTTAAATAGAAAATCCTTTATTGCTTGATAACGATACATATACTTGCATAGAATCTCATTATTAATTGCCTATAATTATATATATATTACAAAACTTACTTTTCATACTAGGATCAAGTTTTTGGCGTTGTAGTGGTGTCAACTTCATAAATCCTTACATATAAAAATTCATGATCAAGTTTTTGGCATCGTTGTGTGGGAAAGGTAATGGTTAAATTTAGGTAAATTAAATAGTTTTGATAAATTAGGAAAGTTAGAGATAATATATATACTTTAAAAAGATAAAAAAATGAAAAAAATATAAAAAATAAAAAATCTAAATAGAAATTTATTTAAGAGTGTTTTTTTTCTTAAAGTATTTTACTTGGCTTACTTTATTTGTTTATGCAAAATATTGGATCTAAAGGCTTAGTACCTTACGATTCAGAGCTAGAATGTACTATTAGAATAATTCAAAAATAACAAAAAGAAATTAAAAATTTAAAATAAATGGCAAATAACTTAGAAAATCTGATAAATCAGAATCGACAAAGACCTTTAAAAGATTATGTGAATTTGACGACAGATGAACTTCACTTGACTATTTAAAATCCTGATGTTGTTGCTAATTCATATTAGCTTAAACCTGCTATTATCCAAACTGTAAAAAATAATCAGTTTGGAGGATCACCTATTGAAGATCCTAATTTACAACTTGCTAGTTTTCTTGAGATTTGTGCTACATTTAAATATGATGGAGTGTCTAATGATGTTGTTAGGCTTTGACTTTCTCTTTTTTCATCAAGGGATAAAGCTAAGGCCCGGTTAAATTCATTAGCACTTGGATCTATTAGAAATTGTGGAGAACTAAATATTATTGGCTAAATATTCTCCACCCTTGAAAACCGCTAAGATTAGAAATAATATTACATACTTTTGTCAGTTTGAAGGGGAATCAATATATGAAGCCTAGGAAAGATTTAAGAATCTTCTTAGAAAATGTCCACACCATGCTTTGCCATATTGGTTAATAATTCAAACCTTTTACAATGGATTAGTAAGATCACTAAGATCTATTATAGATGCTGTTGCAGGTGGATCATTAATGTCAAAGCCTTTTCATGAAGCATAATCTTTAATTGAAGAAATGGTTACTAATAATTTTCAATGGCTCTTTGAAAGGGTAAATTTTAAGAGAGTAGCCAGTATTCATGATTCTGATGCAATGTCTATTTTGGCATCTCAAATTGCTGTTATTTCTAGAAAGATTGATCAAATAGGAGTGAACTATTCCTAAATAACCCCAGTATTAGAGGAAAATTCACTATGACAGATTATTGATACTTAACCATCTTATGAAACTTTAAACACTATAAATAATCAAAATAATGATACAAATTCTAACTATTTTAACTCTAGATGGAAAAATCACCCTAATTTTAGTTGGAATAATTATAACAATCCAGTGAATCCATCCAGAAATCTGAACAATCAAGGAAATCATAATTTTTGACCTTATTATCCTCCAGGATTTAACTCTAATCCTAACCCACAAGTTAAGGAGAAGAAGTTGACGATGGAAGAAGTGATGTTGAATATGGGAAATCAAGTACAAAATCAAGGGGATGCTATTAGAAATATTAAAAATCAATTAGGATATATTGCTACGACACTTAGTAACAAACCTTCTGGAATTCTTCTGAGTATTATGGAAGTTAATCTGAAAGATTAAAATAAAGAGAAAATTAAAGCTATTCAATTATGAAGTGGAAAATAAGTTGAAACAAGGATCCAAAGAGAAATTGAATTTGAAGAACATAATGAAGAAATGGAAAATGATCAACAAGAAAATGAATAAACACAGGTTCCTTTAGAAAAACCATTACCTCCATTTCCTCAAAGACTGAAGCAGAAAAATAAAGATAAAAAATTCACAAAATTTTTGGAAATCCTTAAGAAATTAATGATAAATATTCCTTTTGTTGAAGCTTTGGAACAAATGCCAAGTTATGTAAAATTTATGAAGGATGTACTAAATAAGAAAAGGAATTTTATAGATAATGGGACCGTTGCACTTAGTGAAGAGTGTAGTGCTATTATTGAGAAAAAGCTTCCTGAAAAATTAAAAATTCCTGGTTGTTTTACTATACCTTGTGCAATTGGTGAAAAGTTTTATGGAAAAGCTTTATGTGATTTAAGAGCGAGTATCAATCTTATGCCCTTATCGATCTTTAAACATTTAGAATTGGGAGAATTTTCCCTACTACTGTAACTCTTCAGTTAGCTGATTGATCAATTACTTATCCAAAAGAAGTTATGGAGGATGTACTAGTAAAAGTGGATAAATTTATTTTCCCTGTAGACTTTATAGTATTGGATATGATGGAAGAAAAGAGATTCCTTATATTTTAAGGAGATCATTTCTTGCAACAGGAAGAGCTGTAATAGATGTGCAAAAAGGAGAATAAATAATGAGAGTTATTGATCAAGAAGTAAAATTTAATATAGCAAAATCTATGAAATATCCTGCAATATGAAAAGGTAATGATTGTTTCAGAATGGAAGTAGTTGATTGTTTGAGTAATGATCAGTGTAAGAATGAGTGTGAAGATAAATTAAAGCAAGGAAAAATTTTTGAGAATGAAGATGAAATAAAAGGAGAGAGATTTGGATTATATTCAGGGAAAATTTGAAACGTTAGACTTGTTAGAAAACGATAGTAAACATCTTATTCCTTCAAGTATTAAATGACCTGAACTTGAATTAAAGATATTACCTGCCCATTTAAATTATGTATTTTTAGGAGAATCATCTACATTACCTGTTATTATATCTTTAGAGTTAACTGAAATTCAAGAACAAAAGTTGATAGAAATTTTGAACAAGTATAAAAAAGCTTTTGGATGGACTTTAGCAAATATTAAAGGAATTAGTCCTTCAATTTGTATGCACAAAATTATATTAGATGAACAATACGAACCTAAAGCTGATCCTTAGAGGAGATTAAACCCAATAATGAAAGTGAACCTAAAGCTGATCCTCAGAGAAGATTAAACCCAATAATGAAAGAAGTTGTTAAAAAAGAAAATTTTAAAATGGCTAGATGCTAGAATTATATGTCCTATTTCAGATAGTGTTTGGGTAAGCCCAATTGACAGTGTTCCGAAGAAAGGAGAAGTGCCTGTTGAAGAAAATGAGAAAATTAAATTAATACTAATAAGACAAGCTATTGGTTGGCGAATTTGTATTGGCTATAGAAAATTAAATATGGCCACCAGAAAAGATCACTTTCCTTTACCCTTTCTAGACCAAATGTTGGATAGATTGGCTGGGAATAAATATTATTGCTTTTTATATGGATATACCAGTTATCATATAATTCTAATTGCTCTAGAGGATCAAGAGAAAAAAATATTTACGAGCCCAGATGGAACATTTGCTTTTCGTAGAATGTCTTTTGGACTATGCAATGCACCTGCAACATTTCAAAGATGCATGATGTCAATTTTTATCAATTTTATAGAGCATGTAATGGAAGTATTTATGGATTATTTTTTTGTATTTGGAACTTCGCTTGAGTTATGTCTTAATAATTTAAAAAAAGTTCTGGAAGTATGTGAAAAAGTAAACCTAGTATTAAACTGGGAAAATGTCAATTTATGGTTGGAGGAGGTATTGTGCTTGGGCATAAAATTTTTGAAAAAGGTATGAAGGTAGATCCTGCAAAAATCTAAGTTATAGAAAAATTACCACCACCTACTAATGTTAAGGGGTGAGAAGTTTTCTAGGACATTCTAGTTTTTACAGGGGATAAATAAAAAAATTTTCAAAAATAACTAAGCCGCTATGCTAACTTTTAGAAAAATATAAGAAATTTGATTTTGATGAGAAATGTATAAAAGCATTTGAATTATCAAGGAAAAAATTAGTCATTTCACCTATAATAGTACCACCTGACTGGTAAAAACCATTTGAAATAACATGCGATACTAGTGATTATGTTATTTGGGTTGTATTAGGACAAAGGCACGACAGAGTTTTTAAAGCTATATATTACGCTAGTAAGACTCTAAATGATGCTCAAATTGATTATACTACTACTGAAAGAGAGTTATTAGCTATTGTTTATGTCTTTGATAAATTTATCCCTTATTTAATTGGAACTAAATGTATAGTGCATACAAATCATTCTGCTATTAAATAATTAATGCAAAAAAGGATGCTAAACAAAGATTAATTAAATGGATACTTCTATTGCAAGAGTTTGATTTTACCATGATTGATAGAAAGAGAAATAATAATCAAATAATTGATCATTTGTCTAGGATAGAAATAGAAATATTAACTAATTTTGCAAATGAAATTTTAGAAAATTTCCCCAATGAACAGTTATATAGTATTGATGAAATGTATGTTTCGTGGTATGCTGATATAATGAATTATATTGTAAGTGATATTTTACTACCTGATATGAAAAATCCACAATTAAGGAAATTTATATATGATTCAAAAGACTATTTTTGGGAGACCCATATTTATATAAACAATGTATAAAATTTATATATGATTCAAAATTCTATTTTTGGGATGAACCATATTTATATAAACAATGTAAAAATCTTAATTGTTAGAAGATTTGTGCCTTATGAAGAAACTCAACAGATAATTGAAAGATGCCATGATTATGAATTTAGAGGACATTTCGGAACAAATAGAACTGCATATAAAATTTTACAAGCTGGATTTTATTGGCCTACTATATTTAGTGATGTTAATGAATATATTAAAACATGCGATAGATGTCAATGTGTAGGAAATATTTCTAAAAGAAATGAAATGCCTCAAAATTACACATTGGAAGCTAAAATTTTTGATGTGTGGGGATTCGATTTTATGGGACAATTTATGCCTTTATTTGGAAACTTATATATATTAATTTTTGTGGATTATATGTCCAAATGGATTGAAGTTATTGATGTACCTAGATGTGATGCTCATAGTGTTTCTAAAATTTTAATTAAAAATATTTTTACAAGATATGGAATGCCGAGAGTAATTATTACTGATGGAGGATCTCATTTTAGGAATAAGAGAATCAAAAAATTAATTAAGAAATATGATATTATGTATAGATTCTCTACTGCTTATCATCCTCAGACTAGCGGTCTAGCAGAGATATCAAATCGTAAAATTAAACGTATTTTAGAAAAAGTTGTAAATCCTTATAAATTGGATTGGTCTGCTAGACTAGATAGTGCATTATGGGCATATAGAGCTGCTTATAAGACTCCTATAAGAATGTCCCCATACAAACTGATAATTGAAAAAACATGTCACTTACCAGTAGAATTAGAGCACAAAGCATTTTGGGCTATTAATGAATTTAATTTTAATCTAAAAGATGATGGTGAGAAAATATTATTACAACTCAATGAACTTGAGGAAATAAGAAATGAAACATAGGATAATGCAAAAATCTATAAAGAAAAAATGAAAATATGGCATGATCGGAAGATTATTCTGAAGAAATTTGAATCTGGACAAGAAGTTCTATTATATAATGCAAGATTGAACTGTTTGTAGCATATAAAACTGCTTATAAGACTCCTATAAGAATGTCCCCATACAGACTGATATTTGGAAAAACATGCCACTTACTAGTAGAATTAGAGCATAAAGCATTTTGGGCTATTAAGGAATTTAATTTTAATCTAAAAAATGCTGGTGAGAATGTTTTGCAACTCAATGAACTTGAGGAGATTAGAAATGAAGCATATGATAATGCGAAAATCTAATTTATTACAACTCAATGAACTTGAGGAGATCAGAAATGAAGCATATGATAATGCAAAAATCTTAGCTCAATGAACTTAAGGAGATTAGAAATGAAGCATATAATAATGCAAAAATCTATAAAGAGTGCTATTAAGGAATTTAATTTTAATCTAAAAGATGCTGGTGAGAAAAGATTATTGCAACTCAAAAACTTGAGGTAATAAGAAATGAAGCATAAGATAATGCAAAAATCTATAAAGAAAAAATAAAAATATGGCATGATGGGAAGATTATTCAGAACAAATTTGAACCTGGACAAGAAGTTCTATTATAAAATACAAGATTGAGATTGTTTCCAGGAAAACTGAAATCCATATGGTTAAGACCATTTAAAGTGATTAAAGTTTATCATTATGGAACTATTGTTATTAAAAATCCTAACACTAGAAATGTATTTAAAGTTAATGGGCATCATCTGAAATATTATTATGAAGGGAACATACCTCAATTTAAAGAAGCTTTAAGGTTAAGTCAACCCAACTAAATAAATGGTGTTTCGGGCTGACGACGTTAAACCAAGCGCTTTGTGGGAGGCAACCCATACATATATGTCTAGGTATTACTATTTTTTTTATAAGTGTCTTATATATTAGCAGATAATAATCCTACACATATGCATTTTTTATAAATTAAGTCAAATATTGGTATTTGAGAAAAAGTTGGAATTAAATTGAACGAAAAATGAAAGTCACAAAATTTTGGCCACTAGTGTCGGTGCTCAAGAAAACGGATCTCAGCGCCGGCAGTGCCAATCGAGAGCACCGACCACCGCGAGAGCGGTTTGATGGTTCAGATGACTTTTGGTAGACTTTGGTGGGATTTCGCTCCATAATAACCGCCAGAAGGTGTTTTTAAAGTCCTTAAAACTTCCTAGGACGCCTACAAACTTCTTATTTTAGGATTCCATGGCTTCCAATTTCAGAAATTCTTCAAGGTATGAAGTTTTCAAAAGAAGAAAGTTTATTAGTTTCGACGCGCAGAGATTAGACGATAAAGTTATTACGAAGAAGAGATTGATCAAGGAGAGAGGATTTGTTAATCATGGATTGATCAATCCAAGTGCTATGGTTGACAAAATCATTTTGCAAAGGCGATGGCAAGTTCTGTGTTACACTACTGCTGCGGTTGTTGTGCATGTAGTGAAGGATTTCTATGCAAATCTACATGGAATTACCCAAGGAGTTGTCTTCATAAGAGGTAAGGCTGTTCCATTTACTTCTGCGAGGACTAATGAATTGTATATGATAGAAAATGTTCCAATTTATCATTATATAAATTTCATTTCTACGCGAGATTTGGTGCAAGATGTTTATAATTTTCTGACAAATGAAAGTGATATGTGGGAAGTACGAGATGAAGGATATATTAGTTTTCCTGCTTCATCACTTAATCTAATTTCTGAAGCAGTGACATTTTTTTATTTGTGCAAAATTACTTCCTACTATGAAGATTAGTAGAGTCACCAAGGAAAGTGTTATTTTAAACTACNTAATACATGATTGAGATTGTTTCCAGAAAAACTGAAGTCCATATGGTTAAGACCATTTAAATTGATTAAAGTCTATCATTATGGAACTATTGTTATTAAAAATCCTAACACTATAAATGTATTTAAAGTTAATGGGCATCATCTGAAATATTATTATGAAGGGAACATACCTCAATTTAAAGAAGCTTTAAGGTTAAGTCAACCCAACTAAACAAATGGTGTGTCGGGCTGACGACGTTAAACCAAGCGTTTTGTGGGAGACAACCCATACATATATGTCTATGTATTACTATTTTTTTTGATAAGTGTCTTATATATTAGCAGATAATAATCCTACACATATGCATTTTTTATAAATTAAGTCAAATATTGGTATTTGAGAAAAAGTTGGAATTAAATTGAACGAAAAATGAAAGTCACAAAATTTTGGCCACTAGTGCCGGTGCTCAAGAAAATGGATCTCAGCGCCGGCAATGCCAATTGAGAGCACCAACGACCGTGAGAGTGGTTTGATGGTTTAGATGATTTTTGGCAGACTTTGGTGGGATTTCGCTCCATAATAACCGCCAGAAGGTGTTTTTAAAGTCCTAAAAACTTCCTAGGACGCCTATAAACTTCCTATTTTTGGATTCCATGGCTTCCAATTCCAGAAATACTTCAAGGTATGAAGTTTTTAAAAGAAAAAAGTTTATTAGTTTTGACGCGCAGAGATTATACGATAAAGTTATTACAAAGAAGAGATTGATTAAGGAGAGAGGATTTGTTAATCATGGATTGATCAATCCAAGTGCTATGATTGACAAAATCATTTTGCAAAGGCGATGGGAAGTTCTGTGTTACACTACTGCTACGGTTGTTGTGCATGTAGTGAAGGAGTTCTATGCAAATCTACATGGAATTACCCAAGGAGTTGTCATCATACGAGGTAAGGCTGTACCATTTACTCCTGTGAGGATTAATGAATTGTATATGATAGAAAATGTTCCAATTTGTCATTATACAAATTTCATTTCTACGCGAGATTTGGTGCAAGATGTTTATAATTTTCTGATGAATAAAAGTGATATGTGGGAAGTACGAGATGAATGATATATTAGTTTTCCTGCTTCATCACTTAATCTAATTTTGAAGCAGTGACATTTTTTATTTGTGCAAAATTACTTCCTACTTTGAAGATTTGTAGAGTCACCAAGGAAAGTGTTATTTTAAACTACTGTATTCAAATGGAAAAACCTATTGATATAGGATCAATCATATTTAATTATGTTATGGGTATCATTATGAATGGGCCAATTTATGGACTTGGACATCCTTCTATAATTTTTCTGATTTGCAGTCAATCCCAAGTGCCATATGAAAGTTAGGAAAAAGTTTTACTTCCATGGGAGCTCATGATCCTTATTGATGATCAGCATGTTGATAATGGAAATGAAGCACTAAATGCTATTATGGATCATTCTTCACATGCTTCTACTCCATTAATACCACCAAAAGTAGGAAGTTCGCTTACCTTAGAGAAGAAATTGAAAGGGAACTTCAGAGTATTATGAATTAAGTGGGAGATCTTAAGTACCTTTTTGATCACCTTGATTGGAGAATGAAAGAAAATTTTGATCATACTGGAACTTTTGAAGAAGGATTAGTTTGGATGTTTAAAAAAAATAGGTGGATCAAAGAAAATTTGACAGATCAATTCCTGTACCGATCCTTCTACAACCTATATATTCATTACCAATCATGGGAGATATTAAAGGAGGTGAAAGCACTGAAGATGAAACGGAATGACTGAAGACTTTGGATTCTCTACTTGCTTAAGAATATTTATGTATTTGATGTAATTGTGTGGATTAGATTTGATTTGATTTGGTTTGTTTTTGCTTTATAATTATGAATTTTAATTATGTGTATAGTTTTGTGTCAGCATTTAGTGTTGTGGCATGATTTCGACACTTATTTATCATTAGTTTGCTTAATAGGTGTGAATGTGTGATTTATGAAATGTGTTTTTAAAAAAAGTTTTTTTCATATATATAAGTTAGTTTGTTGTTGTTTGTGAAAATAATTGTTTGTGAATGTTTATTTGTGCATTATTGTTAGATAAAAATTTGTGGTTAAAATTACTAAAAAAACTTTGGAGTAAATTAAAAGGAAATTGAAATTTTGAAAAAATCAAAATAGTGTATTTCGGGCCTTCAGCGTCGTCAGCGCTGACATGGGCGCCGACGGAGCCTTCGACCTGAGAGCAGTAATAACCCCTTTAATTCATGATTTTCACTGCAAAACCTTCATTTTCACCCCTAAAGTCACCTTCAACCTTCGATCTTCACACCTAGGGCTTGATTTTGGGTGGATTTGAGGCGATTTAGAGGCAAAGGAACTTCAGATTTCATTTTCTCTAGGTAAGAGCTATAGTTTAAAGTAAAAATTTTTTATTTTCACCAAAGATTTTTCTCACATTTCCTAGATCCGAAAGTTTTGGGTTTTTTTTGAGAGATTTTGAGAAAATGCTTTGGTGAAAACTTTTTACTTTGTAGATTTAAGTTTAAAGTGCTTTACATTTTGATTTTCAGGATTTTAGAATTTATTTAGATTTTGATCAAAATTTTCTAGATTTCTTATGGCACCTAGATCGAGCAAAAGAAAAATAGAATATGACGAGAAAAAGTTTGTTAGCTTTAAAACTAGTGCTCGATTTTGTAATCTTTGAGAAAAAAGAAAGTGATTCTGGATCGAGGTTTCAAAAATTTGGGAGGAGAAGTTGAACGATTGATTATCGCTCGGCAGTGTGAAAACTTCTGCAATTTTACTGCCAATGCGATAGCTAGGATAGTTATGGAATTTTATGCCAACTTTCCAGAGTCTTCTGATGATTTTATTTTTGTTCAAGAAAAAATGGTGGAGTTTACTCTAAGAAAAAAATAAATGACTTTTATCAGTTAGAAGATGTTTATAAATTCTAGTATCATTCATTCTCTGCCACAAATGAGGCCTTAGATGAGGTTCTAAGAGAGACCATTGGTGGATTGGCACACCCTGCTCTCATTTATACAATTTGTAACACCACATATTTAGGGACTAAACCTAGGATTAGCCAATGATTTTATATGCACTATATTGACATAGAGAATTGTAATTGCTCATATTTGGCACAATACACATTAAAAACATTTACCTCACTCATTTCACCAGAACCTCATTGTAGTGGGAATGATGCTTTTTGACATAAGAAATCTTCATTATATAAACATAGTTAGTAGATTAGTATTTACTTTTTAAATTTTGCATTTCTATTTTGCTAATAGTTAAGTACTTTAGTTTTAAAAATATCTCAACATTCAAAATTAGAGATAGTGATTTCATTTGATTTTCTGTAAATTTCCTAGAAAAATTTATCATTGGCAATTTACACCTTCCCCGTGGGATCGATATTTGGGGCTTAAATAGAAAGTCATTTATTACTTGATAACAATACGTATACTTGCATAGAATCTCATTACTAATTGCCTATAATTATTTATACTTTACACAACTTACTCTTCATACAAAGAATAAGTTTTGGCGTTGTAGTGGTGTCAACTTCATAAATCCTTACATATAAATAATTGGGACAAGTAACCCTCTGAACTTTCCGGCTGTGGTTTCTTCTTTTGGTTCTAGTTAACGGGGCAGTTCTCCATTTTGATTCAATTTCAAACACTGACGACGGGACAACCAATCCTTCAGTCGGGTCTTTGAAGATGATAGCTTCTTTTCCCATAACACGAACAGGAACCGCAGACTTAATAGGTGTCGTGGTGGCAGTTGTCTTAATCTTCTTATAATAAGGGAAATCCTGAGTGCAATTCAGGTTAAACTCGACAGACGGTGCTTGAACCTCTGAAGCGACGACTTTCATTATGATGAACGGGTCATTACTGAGAATGACCTCGAGATCTTCAAATCCTACTCTGAACTTTATGGTGAGAGCAACATTGCAGGCACTACGGCTATAGGCAGGTTGCAAGAAAAAGTGATCATTAGGAATGCTATTGCAGCAGCTTCAAGAAAGTAAAGCTCTGGGTTTACTATTTGGCCAACACCTCGTAATCTTAAAGCAAACACTAAAAATTAACAGATGTCGATCTGTAGACGGGGTAAGTCTTTATTTAATTTATGGAAATTTTAAATCTTAGTAAAAATAGTTTGAAAGTAGAAATATTTAATTAATATAATAAGAATTAAAGAGCACGTGCAACACAACATGATCTGATTTAATTTGCAAAATAGCAATTTAAACTGTAAAGGGAAAAGTGCAATTTAGGACCCAGTGTGGGACCAGCTTAACAACGCATAATGCCCATGTGGAACAAGTCCACCAACACACCTATTGGGGGTCTGACCCCACACAAAGATTAAAATATCTTTAATCACCTCCTAAACACTCAGTTTTTTGGTGAACAAATAGACAGTGTTGAAGTCCAAAAGAGTTGACCGTACTCTGCAAAGATAGAAATGGGTAAAGCATGCCAACGGAAGAAGGGTAATCTAGTCCATGTGGGACATGAACACATTACCGATGTATGAAGACAATATTTCCTGATTTAAATGGAGAGAGAAAATTCCCCAGCGGAGTCGCCAGGAGCTGTCGGCATTATTTTGGTTGTGGAGCTGCCCGTTGGAAGCTGGACAGTCGCCGAAATAGAAATCTCGTCGCCCGCTTTGGAAGGGTATTTAATTTATATATATATATATATATATATATATATATATATATATATATATATATATATATATATATNCTATTTTGGTTGTGGAGTTGCCCGTTAGAAGCTAGTTAGTCGCTGGAATTGAAATCTCGTCGCCCGCTTCGGAAAGGTATTTAATTTACATATATCTATAAGTT
This sequence comes from Phalaenopsis hybrid cultivar, assembly GCA_002079205.1. Classification (NCBI taxonomy): domain Eukaryota; kingdom Viridiplantae; phylum Streptophyta; class Magnoliopsida; order Asparagales; family Orchidaceae; genus Phalaenopsis; species Phalaenopsis hybrid cultivar. The sequence goes on from JXCR01116002.1 coordinate 475,488, forward strand.
TAGGAAAATATGAAATCAAATTGTCCCCATATTTTTTTATAGTTTAAATTAAAGAGCATTATATCTCAAACCTTGTATTTATCCCGAAAGATAAACACAAGACTTGAAGATGAGGCTCGATCAAATAAACTAAGAAATATATGACATTTGATTGTTCTGGGAAACCATTTTATTTCTAAAAAATTTTCTGTATTTATAATGAAGAATTAAATAGGGTTTATATTAAGTTGGGTTCAGGAAGCTTCCTATAAAGGCAAACACCTATAGTTAATTACAGCTTAGATAACCGAAGTCACCTAAGAAAACTCTCGATAAAAATCAGAATATATTATCTTAAAAGAGGTCAAAAAGATAGGACTTTTCAATGAAATTGGAAAACAAGGTGTGAAAGGTGAATGACTCAAATTTTGAACATTTTATTTTAGAGTCCAAAGGAGGAAGAACTAGGAGATGTCATAGATCTGCAGGAGAACCTCAGTGACTGCCCAATCTATCTTATTCTTTGGCTTCAATTAAGAGGAGAAATTATTTAAGTGTATCACCCTTTCAATTTTATTTGTTTAGGGCTTACATTTATGTTAAACAATCACACAAATAGCCTTGACGATGTGAGAATTTAGGTCGTGACAAACAACAACCTCAGAATCCTAAGACGAGTTAGGGCTTATATTATACACCAAAGTTATAGAAATGCCTAAAAATAAGTTAAGGATTTATGTCGTACTAGGAGGAAAACCTCAAAATCCTAAGGATTTCTGTTTAATTTCTAAAGAATGGTTTAGCTGATGTAGACATGTTCTGCTGTTGAAGATGGTCATGCTACCCAGAATGCTAGCTCCAAGCTCCTCTTCGTGAAGAGTTTAAGTTTTCTAATGTGTCAGGTTATAATGTCAAATCAAATGTCCCTATGTTTATAGTCATTTAAATATTATGGGGCAAATTAAAATTGATTAGAGCGACACTGATTAGGATCCTACGGTTCCCTCGTTCTAGCACCACTATTTTCTATTGAATTCACTTAGTCCAAATGAATTTACTAAAGTCAATTTAATGAGTTCATACTTCCATTTAGACCATGAGAAATATCGTTAGCAACCATAGGTTACCTCCTCTGAGGGATTTCTGATCATCCTATGGAGACGTCTTAATTTGGTTGCAATTGTTATTTTGTGATGTTTATGATTAAATTTTGAGTTGTTTTATATTTTGAATGTTGTAGCGCTGAGTTTTATCTTGGTTGATTTTAGTTTTAGTTTTGGTTTTGTGGCTACCATAGCAGTTTTGGTTTTCATGCAAGGTGACATCGGCGTTTAACATGCAAGTTTTGTAAGTATAAAAACACATTGTGGAAAGTACTAAAAAAAGACAGTACTAAAAACTATAAAAGCATACCCGGCGAGTCTTCTCGTTCCACCACCTGAAAGGTCAGTACTTGCAAGGCATGTATATAATATTACAAAGAACTTAAATTTCAATAGTAGATGAATTTATTTAGTCTTGGAAGATCCTAGTGGATAATTTTAGAACAAAATACGACAAGTTCAATTTGTCCTTCAAANTCTCGGCAGTGGGAAAACTTCTGCAATTTTACTGCCAATGCGATAGCTAGGATAGTTATAGAATTTTATGCCAACTTTCCAGAGTCTTCTGATGATTTTATTTTTGTTCAAGAAAAACTGGTGGAGTTTACTCTAAGAAAAAAATAAATGAGCTTTATCGGTTAGAAGATGTTTATAAATTCTAGTATCATTCATTCTCTGCCACAAATGAGGCCTTAGATGAGGTTCTAAGAGAGACCATTGATGGATTGGCACACCCTGCTTTCATTTATACAATTTGTAACACCACAAACTTAGGGACTAAACCTAGGATTAGTCAATGATTTTATAAGCACTATATTGACATAGAGAATTGTAATTGCTCATATTTGACATAATACACATTAAAAACATTTATCTCACTCATTTCACCAAAACCTCATTGTAGTGGGAAGGATGCTTTTTGACATAAGAAATCTTCATTATATAAACATAGTTAGTAGATTAGTATTTACTTTTTAAACTTTGCATTTCTATTTTGTTAATAGTTAAGTACTTTAGTTTTAAAAATATCTCAACATTCAAAATTAGTGATATTGATTTCATTTGATTTTCTGTAAATTTCCTAGAAAAATTTATCATTGGCAATTTACACCTTCCCCGTGGGATCGATATTTGGGGCTTAAATAGAAAGTCATTTATTACTTGATAACAATACTTATACTTGCATAGAATCTCATTATTAATTGCCTATAATTATTTATACTTTACACAACTTACTTTTCATACAAAGAATAAGTTTTGACGCTGTAGTGGTGTCAACTTCATAAATCCTTACATATAAATAATTGGGATCAAGTAACCCTCTGAACTTTCCGGCTGTGGTTTCTTCTTTTGGTTCTAGTTAACGGGCAGTTCTCCATTTCGATTCAATTTCAAACACTGACGACGGGACAACCAATCTTCAGTTGGGTCTTTGAAGATGATAACTTCTTTTCCCATAACAAGAACAGGAACCACAGACTTAATAGGTGTCGTGGTGGCAGTTGTCTTAATCTTCTTATAATAAGGGAAATCCTGAGTGCAATTCAGGTTAAACTCGACAGACGGTGCTTGAACCTCTGAAGCGACGACTTTCATTATGATGAACGGGTCATTACTGAGAATGACCTCGAGATCTTCAAATCCTACTCTGAACTTTATGGTGAGAGCAACATTGCGGGCACTACGGCTTATAGGCAGGTTGCAAGAAAAAGTGAGCATTAGGAATGCTATTGCAGCAGCTTCAAGAAAGTAAAGCTCTGGGTTAGCTATTTGGCCAACACCTCGTAATCTTATAGCGAACACTAAAAATTAACAGATGTCGATCTGTAGACGGGGTAAGTCTTTATTTAATTTATGGAAATTTTAAATCTTAATAAAAATAGTTTGAAAGTAGAAATATTTAATTAATATAAGAAAAATTAAAGAGCACGTGCAACACAACAAGATCTGATTTTATTTGCAAAATAGCAATTTAAACTGTAAATGGAAAAGTGCAGTTTAGGACCCAGTGTGGGACCAACTTAACAACGCATAATGCCCATGTGGAACAAGTCCACCAACACACCTATTGGGGGTCCGACCCCACACAAAGATTAGAAAATCTTTAATCGCCTCCTAAACACTCAGTTTTTTTTGTGAACAAATAGACAGTGTTGAAGTTCAAAAGAGTTGACCGTACTCTGCAAAGATAGAAATGGGTAAAGCATGCCAACGGAAGAAGGGTAATCTAGTCCATGTGGGACATGAACACATTACCGATGTATGAAGACAATATTTCCTGATTTAAATGGAGAGAGAAAATTCCCCAGCGGAGTCGCCAGGAGCTGTCGGCATTATTTTGGTTGTGGAGCTGCCCGTTGGAANTATTTTTATAGTTTAAATTTAAGAGCATTATATCTCAAACCTTGTATTTATCCCAAAAGATAAACACAAGACATGAAGATGAGGCTCGATCAAATAAACTAAGAAATATATGACATTTGATTGGTCTGAGAAACTATTTTATTTCTCAAAAAGTTCCCGTATTTATAATGAAGAATTAAATAGGGTTTATATTAAGTTGGGTTCAGGAAGCTTCCTATAAAGGCAAACACCTATAGTTAATTACAGCTTAGATAACCTAAGTCACCTAAGGAAACTCTCGATAAAAATCAGAAAGTATTATCTTAAAAGAAGTCAAAAGGATAGGACTTTTCAACGAAATTGGAAAAAAAAAGGTGTGAAAGGGGAATGACTCAAATTTTGAACATTTTATTTTAGAGTCCAAAGGAGGAAGAACTAGGGGATGTCATAGATCTGCAGGAGAACCTTAGTGACTGCCCAATCTATCTTATTTTTCGGCTTCAATTAAGAGGAGAAATTATTTAAGTGTTTCACCCTTTCAATTTTATTTATTTAGGGCTTACATTTATGTGAAACAATCACACAAATAGCCTGGATGATGTGAGAATTTAGGTCGTGACAAACGACAACCTCAGAATCCTAAGACGAGTTAGGGCTTATATTATACAACAAAGTTATACAAATCCCTAAAAATAAGTTAAGGATTTATGTCGTACTAGGAGAACAACCTCAAAATCCTAAGGATTTTTGTTTAATTTCTAAAGAATGGTTTAGCTGATGTAGACATATTCTGCTGTTGAAGATGGTCATGCTACCCAGAATGCTAGCTCCAAGCTCCTCTTCGTGAAGAGTTTAAGTTTTCTAATGTGTCAGGTTATAATGTCAAATCAAATGTCCCTATGTTTATGGTCATTTAAATGTTATGGGGCAAATTAAAATTGATTAGAGCGACACTGATTAGGATCCTACGGTTCCCTCGTTCCAACACCACTATTTTCTATTGAATTCACTTAGTCCAAATGAATTTACTAAAGTTAATTTAATGAGTTCATACTTCCATTTAGACCATGAGAAATCTTGTTAGCAACCATAAGTTACCTCCTCTGAGGGATTTCTTATCATCTTATAGAGACGTCTTAATTTAGTTGCAATTGTTATTTTGTGATGTTTATGATTAAATTTTGAGTTTTTTTATATTTTGAATGTTGTAGCGGTGAGTTTTATTTTGGTTGATTTTAGTTTTGGTTTTGGTTTTGTGGCTACCATAGCAGTTTTAGTTTTCATGCAAGGTGACATCGGTGTTTAACATGCAAGTTTTGTAAGTATAAAAACACATTGTGGAAAGTACCAAAAAAATACAGTACTAAAAACTATAAAAGCGTGTCTGGCGAGTCTTCTCGTTCCACCACCTGAAAGGTCGGTACCTGCAAGGCATGTATATAATATTACAAAGAACTTAAATTTCAATAGTAGATGAAGTTTTAGCTACCAAACCCCAGGCTATGATTTTATTTAGTCTTGGAAGATCCTAGTGGATAATTTTAGAACAAAATACGACAAGTTCAATTTGTCCTTCAAAATAACCAAAAGATTTCAAAGTACTCGGCAACTATTTTGAAGGTCTCTTAAATTACTTTGAGTTCATTCCTGAATTTATCATATTTGTTTTTGTAAAAATTTTGTTTTGTTTTAGCCTAGAATTGAAATAGTTATTAATGAGAATTTTAAGAGAGAGAGAGAGAGAGGAGTTATAGGAAGTTGAAAAAAGTCAATTAAGTGCTATGATACCATTTAGGGATGGTTTACTTAGTTAGGCAAATAGTATAATTTACTTATATTTGAAGATTTCAAAAATAATGCACTGGCGCCTAAGCGCCACATCTCGTGCTTAAGCGCGAGCTAACCTAAGATGAAGGCACCTAAGCGCCACTTACCCGCGCTTAAGCACCGATTCACGAAAATCGGTTCGCGAACGGTTAAAAGTGAAATTTCGGTATGAAAACACCATTTTTAATGCCTCCCGTCGTCTTTTGCCTCTCAAAATCGTGATTTTTAAGGGCTACGACACATCTAAAGTGAAGATTTATTGGTGGAATCAAGTGAAATATGCTAGATCCGAGTTCCTTGAGGTAAGATCTTTACTTCTATGCAAAAATTTTGGATTTTCACCATGTATTTTGAGCACATTTGGAGAAATTTGAAAAAACACTATTCATGGTGAAAAATGTGGAAAAATCTATGGAATTTGCTTGGGAAGTTTAGTTTTTGCTTTTGAAAGTTTAGTTTAATGATTTAGACTTGATTTTTGGAGTTATTTTTGGAATTTATAAAATTTGCCGATTGACACCAAGAATGAAGAGGAGTAAAGGAAAAACTCATTTGATTTGAGAAAATTTGTTAGTTTAAAGGCTCAAGATCAATACAGTGATGCTCTACAGTCACGAAAATTGATTCAGGAGCGATGTTTTAGAAATTTGGGTGGAGTCCTGGAAGATCTGATTATTCGTCGACAGTGGGAACAATTCTGTTGTTTCTCTGTTGTCGCAGTGATTTCTGTTGTGAGGGAGTTCTATGAAAATCTCCCTGAAGCTGAAGAAAATTGAGTTATGGTTTGAGGAAAGTTTGTTCCTTTTTCGCCAGAGGTAATCAACTTATTTTACCATTTACCACCGGATATAGTCCTACTGAAGAGAAGTTGGACGAGATTATTTATTTCTTGACTGTTGGGAGATGACTTTGAAAGATAACTAATGAAAGGAGAGTAAATTTCCCAACTTCAAAGTTATGTCATCTTCAAAGGCCTGACACTATTTCATTTCTGCTCGTCTGCTTCCGACCAATCATCTCAGTGAAGTGACCAGAGAAAGAACGACGTTGAACTATTGTATTCAAAAGGGAAAGCTCATCAACATTGGAGCTTTGATCTGTCAGATTATCATCAGTTCTGCTATAATTGTTACTACTATAGGTAAGGGATTTGCTTCCTTGATCTTTTCTTTGTGTGAGTAGGCCGGAGTTAAATATGATAGTTGGGAGGAAGTTTTGTACCTTTAAAGCCCATCACGAAGGTGAATGTGAAGACTTATTCTGAGCATTCAATTTTTGCTGGAGAGGAGGATTTTTCAGAAGCTATGGAATGGAAACATCTGCTGCATCTACCTCTACTAATTCTTCATCTAGATCATCTACTCCACGTGCTTCTACATCTAGAGGTGATTCTACTATGACTTAGGATGAGTTATTATAGAAGATGATGGATAAAATCAATTTTACTGCTGATAAGGCACACAATTTAGAGTGTTTTGCTGATCATACGAAGAGTTATAATATAAGAAAGAGTGATTATGAAGAGAAATTCTACTCATCTTTGGAGAGCCTGATTAGAGGTGACCTAGGAGTGTAATTTCATCCATATTTTCGATATCCTGATTATGAGCCTGCAGAAAAGTGGTATAGCAGTGATTCTGAGGATGAGGAGTAGGATTGAGACATTTTTATGTTTTAATTTTTGTTATGGACTATGTGATGTGGTACTAGGTACAGTTGTATTTGTGTGTTGTTTTGGACATTGTTGTGTTTTGGACTTTGTTGTGTTTTGGACTTTTATGTTGTATTGTTATTATGACGTTAGTGGTAGTTAGTATTTTATTTTTAAATTTTAGGGAATTAACTGTTGTTTTGTTTTTAGTACCGTGGATTAGTTAGTTTATAACTTAACTTAATTTCATATCTAATATAAAGTAGAAAATCTTGCTAGCTTAGATCTTAAACTTGAAATTCAGAAACTGCTACCCTTTATTTTTCTTTTTATCATGTTTGTAATTTTGTCTTTATGTTAAGATTGTGATGTCAGTAGTGTGTATGTTTGCTTTTATGTTTATACTCACTGTTTAGAAGTCCATTAAATCTCTACTCGTTAAAGCAAATGAAATTATAGAAAATTTGATCAAAACTTAATTTTACTACTGTTTTTAGTTTTATACGTGTATCATTAGGGTTTAAAATTCTTGTTAGCATGTTATTTTTAAATTTTTATTCCTGCTTATATATATCTGATGCTAAATTGTTTAATTTATTAAAAATTTAAGTTTGAGGGGATGAAAAATATTTTAAAAATTGGAATTTTATTTGTTCTCAAATGTGCTACAAGTGAATNTTATTAAATCTCTACTTGTTAAAGCAAATGAAAATATAGAAAATTTGATCAAAACTTAATTTTACTCCTGTTTTTAGTTTTATACTTGTATCATTAGGGTTTAAAATTCTTGTTAGCATGTTATTTTTAAAATTTTTATTCTTGCTTATATATATCTGATGCTAAACTGTTTAATCTATTAAAAATTTAAGTTTGAGGGGATGAAAAATATTTTAAAAATTAGAATTTTATTTGTTCTCAAATGTGCTACAAGTGAATTTGATTTGAAAAGAAAAAAGTTGATTATGTATATGAAGTTTTATTAGGGAAGTAAATTTTGATTTTATAAATGAGTAAGAAATATTAGTTAAAATTTTTAGTAATGAAGAAAAACCTTAACTTAAAAAGTTTTTAGATGAGAAAATGATTAATATAAGTAACTATCTTTAGTAAGAAAAATTGATGAAAAATATAGATAATTTATACTTTTATTTTTAATACATAAATTTCTTTTATTAAAATAATTTTCATAACTATTATTATATTTATAAGTAAAAGACTTACATCAAGACTTTGCTTTAGGAAAGGAGAAGTGGAATTNCCATAACTATTATTATATTTATAAGTAAAAGACTTACATCAAGACTTTGCTTTAGGAAAGGAGAAGTGGAATTCAATATCATTAAAGGCCTATCCAGATATAGTAATCCTTGCCTGAAAAAGAAAGAAAAGAAAAAGAAATAAAAAAGAAATAAAAGAAAAAGAAAAAGAAAAAGAAAAAAAGAGAAAGAAAAGAAAAAAAAGTAGAAGAAGAAGAAAAAGAGAAAGAAAATTAGGAAGGAGAAGCTTGATGATTAGTTCCTAATAAAAAACTGGTTCTAAATTGATCTTTTTAAAGTATAAGACTTGATAAACTCTTAAGCTTATAGATATAATATAGTAAGTAAAATTTTTTTTAAGAAAAATTTTTAAGTGGAGATAATAAATGAAGTAAATTCTAAATTTGGAAAATCTACAATACATTTCTGAATTAGATAGAAACTCATATTTTCATTTTTCTTAACTTTAAGAATTTCTAAACTTTAAGTTCGTCTTATTTACTCAATATTTTTTCTAAATTAAACTGTTATATTTCTAAATCTAAATTTTAGTAACTTCTAAAGAAACTCATATACATACCATACATATGTAAATTTTTAAGATTGAAGTGTCACTTGAGGACAAGTAACATTTTAAGTTTGAGGGATTTTGATACACCTAGTTTTTAGATATATTTTTATATCTATTTTTTAGATTTTGCACTTTAATGGAATGTATTTTTGTTTTTTTCTTGCAGATACAAATAAAAAGGTGAAAAATGCTTAAAGGAGTGAAAAAGGATCAAATTTGGAGCAAAAAGGTGAAAAATTGTGCATGAGTTTTGGCGCCTAAGCGCCAGATCTGGCCCTCACACGCCAGTTAAACATAGAAGACTGAGCCTAAGTGTCAGAGGTCCTATGCTTAAGCGCCAGTGACAGTTACTAGATGAGTAAAGTTGGTTTCTACAAATTTTGAAGAGGTTTTTGAGGCACCCATTGACTTAATAGGTGGTTATAACCACCATGGACGAAAATTATCATGAAAGGATGCATCTCTTTGGGAAAAACATTGAATTGGGACACATTTTGAAGAGTTTCCAAGGCACTTCTTGGAAAACTATAAAAGAAAGAAGAGTGGACTTTGAAAAGAGTCCTGAAAATACTTTGAAAGTTTTGAAAGTTCATCAAATTGGGGAGTTAGTTGAANTAAACTATTGCATTCAAATGGAAAAGCTCATTGATATGGGATCGATTATTTTCAATGGGTATTATTGTGAATGGGCTTATATATGGACTAGGGCATCCTTCTACAATTTTCTTACTTTGCAGTCAATCTCAAGTGTCATATGAAAGTTGGGAGAAAGTATTATTACATTGGGAGCGCATGATTTCTATTGATGACAATTATGTTGGGAATGAAAATGAAGCATTAGATATTATCTTGAATCATTCATCACATATTTCAACACCATTAATGCCCTNCTTATCATATTTGTTTTTGTAAAAATTTTGTTTTGTTTTAGCCTAGAACTAAAATAGTTATTAAGGAGAATTTTGAGAGAGAGAGAGAGAGGAGTTATAGGAAGTTGAAAATAGTCAATTAAGTGCTATAATACCATTTAGGAGTGGTTTACTTAGGCAAATAGTATAATTTACTTATATTTGAAGATTTCAAAAATAATGCATTGGTGCCTAAGCGCCACATCTCATGCTTAAGCGCGAGCTAACGTAAGAGGAAGGCACCTAAGTGCCACTTACCCGCGCTTAAGCACCGGTTCACGAAAATCAGTTCGCGAACGGTTAAAAGTGAAATTTCGATCTGAAAACACCATTTTTAGTGCCTCCCGTCATCTTTTGCCTCTCAAAATCGTGATTTTTAAGGGCTACAACACATCTAAAGTGAAGATTTCTTGGTGGAATCAAGTGAAATATGCTAGATCCGAGTTCCCTGAGGTAAGATCTTTACTTCTATGCAAAAATTTTGGATTTTCACCATGTATTTTGAGCACATTTGGAGAAATTTAAAAATTCACTATTCATGGTGAAAAATGTGGAAAAATCTAAGGAATTTGCTTGAGAAGTTTAGTTTTTGCTTTTGAAAGTTTAGTTTAGTGATTTAGACTTGATTTTTGAAGTTATTTTTGGAATTTATAAAATTTGCCGAATGACACCAAGAATGAAGAGGAGTAAAGGAAAAACTCGTTTGATTTGAGAAAATTTGTTAGTTTGAAGGCTCAAGATCAATACAGTGATGCTCTACAGTCACGAAAATTGATTCAGGAGCAATGTTTTAGAAATTTGGGTGGAGTCGTGGAAGATCTGATTATTCATCGATAGTGGGAACAATTATGTTGTTTCTCTGCTGTCGCAGTGATTTCTGTTGTGAGGGAGTTCTATGCAAATCTCCCTGAAGCTGAAGAAAATTTAGTTATGGTTTGAGGAAAGTTGGTACCTTTTTCGCCAGAGGTAATCAACTTGTTTTACCATTTACCACCGGATACGTTATGTTTTTATGCAAACTATAGTCCTACTGAAGCGAAGTTAGACAAGATTATTTTTTACTTGACTGTTGGGAGAGGACTTTGAAAGATAACTAATGAAAGGAGAGTAAATTTCCCAACTTCAAAGTTATGTCATTTTCAAAGGCCTGACACTATTTCATTTCTGCTCGTCTGCTTCCGACCAATCATCTCAGTGAAGTGACCAGAGAAAGAACGACGTTGAACTATTGTATTCAAGAGGGAAAGCTCATCAACATTGGAGCTTTGATCTGTCAGACTATCATCAGTTCTGCTACAGTTGTTACTTCTACAGGTAAGGGATTTGCTTCCTTGATCTTTTCTTTGTGTGAGTAGGCCGGAGTTAAATATGATAGTTGGGAGGAAGTTTTGTACCTTTAAAGTCCATCATGAAGGTGAATGTGAAAACTTATTCTGAGCATTCAATTTTTTGTTGGAGAGGAGGATTTTCCAAGAGCTATGGAATGGAAACATCTGCTGCATCTACTACTTCTTCATCTAGATCATCTACTCCACTTGCTTTTACATCTAGAGGTGATTCTACTGTGACTCAGGATGAGTTATTATAGAAGATGATGGATAATATCAATTTTACTGTTGATAAGGCAAAAAATTTAGAGCGTTTTGCGGATCATACGAAGAGTTATAATAAAAGAAAGAGTGATTATGAAGAGAAATTCTACTCATCTTTGGAGAGCCTGATTAGAGGTGACCCAGGAGTGTAATTTCATCCATATCCTCGATATCCTGATTATGAGCCTGCAGAAAGTGGTATAGCAGTGATTCTGAGGATGAGGAGTAAGATTGAGACATTTTTATGTTTTTTTTTTTGTTATGGACTATGTGATGTGGTACTAGGTACAGTTGTATTTGTGTGTTGTTTTGGACTATGTTGTGCTTTGGACTTTTATGTTGTATTGTTATTATGACGTTAGTGGTAGTTAGTATTTTATTTTTAAATTCTAAGGAATTAACTATTGTTTTGTGTTTAGTACTGTGGATTAGTTAGTTTATAACTTAACTTAATTTCATATCTAATATAAAGTAGAAAATCTTGCTAGCTTGGATCTTAAACTTGAAATTCATAAACTGCTACCCTTTATTTTTCTTTTATCATGTTTGCAAGTTTATCTTTATGTTAAGATTGTGATGTCAGTAGTGTGTATGTTTGCTTTTATGTTTATACCCACTGTTTAGAAGTTTATTAAATCTCTACTCGTTAAAGCAAATGAAATTATAGAAAATTTGATCAAAACTTAATTTTACTACTGTTTTTAGTTTTATACGTGTATCATTAGGGTTTAAAATTCTTGTTAGCATGTTATTTTTAAATTTTTATTCCTGCTTATATATATCTGATGCTAAATTGTTTAATTTATTAAAAATTTAAGTTTGAGGGGATGAAAAATATTTTAAAAATTGGAATTTTATTTGTTCTCAAATGTGCTACAAGTGAATTTGATTTGAAAAGAAAAAAGTTGATTATGTATATGAAGTTTTATTAGGGAAGTAAATTTTGATTTTATAAATGAGTAAGAAATATTAGTTAAAATTTTTAGTAATGAAGAAAAACCTTAACTTAAAAAGTTTTTAGATGAGAAAATGATTAATATAAGTAACTATCTTTAGTAAGAAAAATTGTATTTATGAAAAATTTAGATAATTTAGACTTTTATTTTTAATAGTTAAATTTCTTTTATTAAAATAATTTCCATAACTATTATTATATTTATAAGTAAAAGACTTACATCAAGACTTTGCTTTAGGAAAGGAGAAGTGGAATTCAATATCATTAAAGGCCTATCCAGATATAGTAATCCTTGCCTGAAAAAGAAAGAAAAGAAAAAGAAATAAAAAAGAAATAAAAGAAAAAGAAAAAGAAAAAAAGTGAAAGAAAAGAAAAAAAAGAAGAAGAAGAAGAAAAAGAGAAAAAAAATTAGGAAGGAGAAGCTTGAGGATTAGTTCATAATAAAAAACTGGTTCTACATTGATCTTTTTAAAGTATAAGTCTTGAGAAATTCTTAAGCTTATAGATATAATATAGTAAGTAAAATTATTTTTAAGGAAATTTTTTAAGTGGAGATAATAAATGAAGTAAATTCTAAATTTGGAAAATCTACAATACATTTCTGAATTAGATAGAAACTCATATTTTCATTTTTCTTAACTTTAAGAATTTCTAAACTTTAAGTTTGTCTCATTTACTCAATATTTTTCTAATTTAAACTGTTATATTTCTAAATCTAAATTTTAGTAACTCCTAAAGAAACTCATATACATACCATACAAATGTAAATTTTAAAGATTGAAGTGTCACTTGAGGACAAGTAATATTTTAAGTTTGAGGGATTTTGATACGATTTTTAAAGATTGAAGTGTCACTTGAAGACAAGTAATATTTTAAGTTTGGGGGATTTTGATACACCTAAAATATATAGTATTTTTAGACATATTTTTTTATCTATTTTTTAGATTTTGCACTTTAATGGAATGTATTTTTGTTTTTTTCTTGCAGACACAAATAAAAAGGTGAAAAATGCTTAAAGGAGTGAAAAAGGATCATATTTGGAGCAAAAAGGTGAAAAATGTGCAAATGAGTTTTGGTGCCTAAGCGCCAGATCTGGCGCTCACGCGCCAGTTAAACATAGAAGACTGAGCCTAAGTGCCAGAGGTCCCGCGCTTAAGCGCCAGTGGCAGTTACTAGATGAGTAAAGTTGGTTTCTACAAATTTTGATGAGGTTTTTGAGGCACCCATTGACTTAATAGGTGGTTATAACCACCATGGACGAAAATTATCATGAAATGATGCATCTCTTTGGGAAATACATTGAATTGGGACACATTTCGAAGAGTTTCCAAGGCACTTCTTGGAAAACTATAAAAGAAAGAAGAGTGGACTTTGAAAAGAGTCCTGAAAATACTTTGAAAGTTTTGAAAGTTCATCAAATTGGGGAGTTAGTTGAAGAGATTTATCAGGCACCACTTTTACTTTTATTTGATCCTTTTTGTTAGTTTATTTTGAGTGATTGTAAGGAGAAGAGATTCAAAGGAACTTCAAGAATTTAGTGGAGAACTTGAGATAAGTTTTTATCTTTTTTCTTTGAGACTACTTTTGGTTTCAATTCAGACTTGTTCTTGGTTTGACAATGATTTCTACTTTTAAACTAAATTGTGATTTTTTTTCTCCATGGATTCTGAGTAGTTTTCTTTATCTTTTTTCTTAAAATGATAAGTTATTAAGTTTTGGTTGAAAACTGTGGAGAGTATTGATCTTTAATGTTGGAAGAAGTTATGATGATTTAAATCCATGCACTTCATTTACTTCTTGATTTGGCCAATCCAGATGTTAAACTTTGTTGTGAGAACATGTAAGAACTCGGCGGCCGGTATTGTCTCAGTCAACAATTGAAAAGAATCACATGAGGTTGTATGAATGTGAATGTAGTTCATATGATTGAGTGTAAATAAATATGGAAATATTCATTGAAGGGTGTAGAGTTAGAGGACTTTAAAGTGACAGGTTAGTTCATATGATTGAGTGCAATAAATAGGGAAATATTCATTGAAGGGTGTAGAGTTAGAGGACTTTAAAGTGACAGGTTAAATGGTTTATTGTTTTCTACGACATGTTAGCCCCCAGGTGGAGGGAATTGAGGGAACTCTAGAGTGAGAGATACTATCTTCCCTGCCTAGCAGTTCTTCAGAACTATTCAAACGTTAATTAGCCAATGTTCTTTATAGCAACTCTAGTAAGGGTAAAGAATATTATTGCTCCTATTTGACATAACATAATTTGCATACTTCCACAATATAATTCCTATACTTATTACTGATTCATGATAAGAAGAAAGATATTTTTTTATTAATTTTTTTTTCATTTACAAAACTCTAGTTATCTTTCTAAGTTACTGTTTTGTCAAAATATTAAAAATACCGAAAATATTTGAATTTTTATTACTGCAAAATATATTCAGTTTAATTAATTGTCTTTTTAAAAATAAAAAATCTCTAACAGTGCATATTGTATAAATTATCTATGGGTTCGATATTCAGGTCTTAATCAAAAAGTTCTATATTACTTGATAGCGATACATATACTTGTGTAGTATCCCAATATATATAAATTAAAAGTTAAATTTTCATTTTTCTTCAAGATCAAGTTTTTGGTTTTATTGTAATGTAAGGAAATATAAGTGAAATATAATTTGAATTATTGTTGTACTTTGCATATTAGCAGTATCTAGGGATCAGCTACCCTATTGCTCAGTGAAACTTAACAATTTAATTATCCAAAGGATAGTATGCTCAATTAGTCAATTGATGTTTCATTTAAAAGTTATGTGAGTGGGTGCCCTTAAAGTGAATCTAGGTTATTTAAGATTAAGGTGCCCACAATTAAGGTCAGACTTGTAGTGTTTAAAGATGTTAATCACCAATTATGTTATCTTCTAAATCCAATCAATTGAGTTTAAACATTGAGCCTAGGTCACTACTAAGCCTTTAACAATCACAATAGGTGGAAAGGTGATTATAAATTTTTTATTTCAGGTGAAATGTATCCTTATTGAATAATCAAATCATCCTCAACTTTGAGCTTTAAGAAAGTGAATTTCCATCTTTATGACATAAACCCATCACTTAAGAATCGTTTGATCTTAGTTGGCTTCTAAGTCATGAAGATTAGGAGGATTATGGTTTTGTTGATGTTGTGCAAGGGTAGTGAGTGAGTTTCTACCTTTTAATCATATTGTATTTTAAACATCCAAATATGTTTATTAATATCAAAATTACCCATTTTCCCTTGGTTAATCCTAAATTTTGATTCGGGCACCAAAGTTTAAAATTTCCACTTTTCCCTTTGGGCATTTCATCTCATAACTCATTAAACACAACTCAAATGACTCTGAGGGTTTAAAGTTTCATATTTGTGAGGTGATTATAATATTGGAGGAGAGCATGTGGACCTCTCAAAATTTTAATTTAATTTAAATAATTATTTAAATTTAGAAAATAGGATTTGTAAGAGTTAATTTATTTAATTATCCAAAATAAAGTTTGTATTTATGAAAAAATTATTAGAGGTCTCCTAAGGTCTAAGAAACACCTAGGCAAGATTCATGATTTTTTGAATTAAATATTATTACTATTATTTAATTTTTAATCAATTTCAATGATTAAATTAAATAGAAATTATTGTTTTAATTACAAAAATCATTTTTATATTTTTAATAGATTTTTCTAAATTTGGAAAACTCAAAGAACCAAGTTTTGTATTTTTGTGATTTTTAAATTTATTTATTATAATTATCTTAATGCAAAAATATGAAAAATTTATTTTAAGCTTTAAAAATTCTTTTTCAACTTACAAAAATTACAAAAAAATGTCCTAATGAATTCTAAGTGATCAGGGGACATTCCCACTTATTTTGAGCTATTTTTTTGTATTTTGAAAATTTTGATTATTTTAATTATTTTAAATTAAAAATGTATTTTAAAATTGAAATATTTTCACAAAAAAAAAGATTTTATTTTTATAAAATGCCCTTGATCACAAGGAACTCAGAAAATCAACTTTCATAATTTTTCTAAGCATATTTAATTTAATATAATTATTTTTATACAAGATTACTAGATTTCCTTAAAAATCTATTTTAGTGCTTAAACTAAGTCAAATAATTTTGATATTTTTATAGTGAGTAAACATGATTTTTATGGGCAGTGGGGATTGATTTTGTCAATTTTTTGATAAGTGTATAATTTACTTAAATTAATATAAGGCATATGCTATTAGGTTTAGAAATGTACAAGATGATTTAAAGCATCATAGTATTTTTGCTAAACTTCTCTGACCTCAGGAAACCTAATAAAATTATTCCCATAATTTTTTAAGTGATATTTTGATCTATGTAATTAAAATAAGCCAAAAAAGTCACTCTAGCTTGGAAATTTGGGCTAGAAGCATAGATATGTCCTCTGACCTTGCGAAATTCAAAATTCGTAGCCTCTGTCATGAGGAATGAACCCTCAAAATTTCAAGCTATGGTGAGTAATATTTAGTCATAGAGAGTTGAANAAGATCTCCTTAAAAATCCATTTTAGTGCTTAAACTAAGTCAAATAATTTTGATATTCTTATAGTGAGTAAACATGATTTTTATGGGCAGTGGGGATTGATTTTGTCAATTTTTGATAAGTGTATAATTTAAATAAATTAATATAAGGTATATGCTATTAGGTTTAGAAATGTACAAGATGATTCAAAGCATCATAATATTTTTCCTAAACTTCTCTGACCTCAGGAAACCTAATAAAATTATTCCCATAATCTTTTAAGTGATATTTAGATCTATAGAATTAAAATAAGCCAAAAAAAGTCACTCTAGCTTGGAAATTTGGGCTAGAAGCATAGATATGTCCTCTGACCTTGCGAAATTCAAAANGATTTCGATACACCAAAAATATATATATTTTTATACCCATATTTTATACTCATTTTTTATGATATTACACTTTAAAAGAATGTATTTTTCATGTTTTNAATTTTGATACATCAAAAATATATGTATTTTTATACCCATATTTTATACTCATTTTTTATGATATTACACTTTAAAAGAATGTATTTTTCATGTTTTATTGCATGTTGTTGATTTTTAGGACTTGGAGCAAAAAGGATAAAATTTAGAGTCAAAATAGAGCTTTGGAAAAATGTTCAGCGCCGACAGCGCCATTTGACGGAGAGTGCAGATTAATTAAATGGCTACTCGCGCCAACAACGCCAAAATAGGCACCTAAGGCGCCAGTGTTGATGCAAGCCCTATTTCTAGAAAATTCGACGAATTTGGACGCTTTTTAAAGAGTTTTTGGATGCACCTATTGGAAAACCGACATTAAGCTCTATGTAGAGCTGAAACTGATCAGTAAAAACCCCCCCTTCGTCCCCCTTCGCGCCCCTTTGCAAACTTCAACCTATTTCCACTCTCTTCCACGCTATTCCACATTCCCTACAGCCACTTAAGAGTCCATTAGNATAGAGCTGAAACTGATCAGTAAAAACCCCCCCTTCGTCCCCCTTCGCGCCCCTTCGCAAACTTCAACCTATTTCCACTCTCTTCCACGCTATTCCACATTCCCTACAGCCACTTAAGAGTCCATTAGTCATTTATTTTCTTTTAAATTTTGAGTTTTTATGGTGAGTTTAAGTGTGAATTCTTCTCTAAGAGTGTTGGAGAGGGAGGAGAAGTGAGTTTTTTTTTCTTACATTTCCTACGAGAGACTACAAGAGATTTGCTTTGAGAAAGAGTTTCAGATAATTGTTGTTTGTTTATTATTGTTGTATAAACTTTCTTTTACATATGAAATTNAATTTTTTTTTCTTACATTTCCTACGAGAGACTACAAGAGATTTGTTTTGAGAAAGAGTTTCAGATAATTGTTGTTTGTTTATTATTGTTGTATAAACTTTCTTTTACATATGAAATTTGTGTTTTGTTGTATCTTTCTCATGAAGTCTGAGTAGCTTCCTTTATTTTTCTCTCTACTCTGAGATATGATGAAATGAAGAGATAATTTGAATGTGTCAATACTAAAATATAAAATAATTTGTGATGGTTTTTCAACTCCGTTTTTAATTTACTTTTCGATCTGGCCAATTAAATTGTTAAAATATATTGTGAAACATATGATCCGGAAAATGGAGTATGAGTTCTAGAACAGAGCGAGAATCACATTTAATTTCATAAAGGAGTATTTCTTTCATNCAATTAAATTGTTAAAATATATTGTGAAACATATGATTCGGAAAATGGAGTATGAGTTCTAGAACAGAGCGAGAATCACATTTAATTTCATAAAGGAGTATTTCTTTCATGGAATTAAGTACAAATAAATAGAAAAATATACATTGTTGGGTGTAAAATTGGAGATTTTTAAGGTGACAGACTAAAATCCTCAATTTGATTTTAGTGTTTAAAAATTAAAGCGAGAATTAGCCTTTAGAGGAAGAAAAGTGGATACTCTGGAGTGAGAGTCAGTATCCTCCTAGCCTAGCCACGGATTTAAGGACTAAACCTGAGATTAGTTAATGATTTTCTATAATACTGAATCAGGGTACATAATTAAAATTGTTCATATTTGGCACAATACATATTTAAACCATTTATCTCATCTCATTTTACCAAGAACTCATTGTCGTGAGAAATATGTTTTTTCATATTAGAAAATTTCATCACATAAACATAGTTTAGTAGTTATTGTTTTAAACTTTGCATTTAAATTTTGCTAGTAGTTAATAATTTTGTTCTGATAGATTCTCAAACATTCAAAATTAGTGACAGCAATTTCATTTTATTTCTGTGAATTTTCTAGTTAATTTATCATTTCAAATTTAAACATTCATCGTGGGATCGANATTAATAATTTTGTTCTGATAGATTCTCAAACATTCAAAATTAGTGACAGTAATTTCATTTTATTTCTGTGAATTTTCTAGTTAATTTATCATTTCNGAACTCATTATCGTGAGAAATATGTTTTTTCATATTAGAAAATTTCATCACATAAACATAGTTTAGTAGTTATTGTTTTAAANAGCCAAATATGGGGTGAAATCCCTTAAATCAAGGGACCATTGGTCCATATCTTATCTTGGTTGGTCTAGGTGGGTTTAGCCTGGTCCATAGGGTGTATTTGGCGGCTGTGGGGTCATTAATTAGTTGGCTTAGACATGGTTAAGTCAATTTTTGTGCTTGGGTTCAACTTGTGTCCAAATGGCTAAAAGTTGGGTTTGGGTTAGGCTAGCCATGATTTTGAGCCTGATTAATTGATCAATATTTTGTAAATGATTGTCATGAAGATTTTTGTGAAATATTGAGTAATTTTAAGTTCAATTGGTAGCTCAATTTGAAGGATTTTGGAATTTTGGTCAATTTGGGCATGTTGGACTAGACTTGGGTCTAGGTTTGGCTAAGTCCAAATTGATGGTTGAAAATGGTCTATAGGAATGTCATGAAATTTTTTAACACAAATTGTGTGTAAATTTTGGGGTTAGGGCATTCAATTTGGTGAAATTTGGAGACAGCTAATTTGGGGCAAATTTAGGGATTTTTTGACTTGGGTTAAAATTAAGTGAAATTGAGGCTTCACCAAGGCCAACTGAAGGTTAAATTTGATGTTATGAAGAGTTTAGGATTAAAATTGGGGCAAATTTAGTAGGCTTCAATTAACTGAGATTAAGTTATAGGGACAAAATTAGGGTTTTGATTTGGATCAAAATTAAGCTGAAAGGATGGGCCAATTGGGCTTAGATTTGGTCTGGATTGATCAAATGAAAGGTGACTTTGAGTTTAGAATTGAAATTGAAGGAAATTGGGTCTAAATTATTGGACATTTAGGATGAATTTCGGGAAATTGGGCCTTTAAAGGCAATTTGGGAGTTTTGGTTAAAATGGTTAAATTGGCCAAATTGGGTTCAATTGGAGGGTTCAAATTGGTTTTGGAGGAATTTGAATTGATTATGGATGTTTGGGAAATTTTGGGGGGCCAAGGGTATTTTTGTAACTTTGGCAAATTTTGGGGTATTTTGGTAATTTTGGAATTTTTGGGTGGTTTTGGATAGTTTGGGTATTTTGAAATGGTTTGAAATGATTTTGGAAAGATTTAGGTATTTTGGGCGATTTTGAGGTTTTTTTTGCCAAATTTGGGATTTGGAGGTGTTTAGGTAATTTAGGTAAGTTTGGTGGTAAAAAGATTAAATTGGAAACTTTGGTAGAACTGGGGTGCCAACCACCCTACATGAGCCATGGACTAATAAAATCCCCATTTGGGTCCTCTATGTACTTGTCTTAGCTAAACCATAGCCTAGGGCTAGTGGGTCTAGGGGACCATCTACATGAGTCTCCTAAAAGATCAAGGGATTAAAGTTAACAAGTTAGGGTTTAGGGTTGTGAGTGGATATAGGTGATAGTGAGTGTAGTGAGCTAGCTCCAGACCAACACTAAGGGTCAACCTTAAAGTCAAACACTCTTATGGGGACTCTCCTTGAGATCCTCCACACTGACCCCACCTACTAAGTGCTAGAGGTTAGGACCAATATGTGGAACTTCAAGTTGAGCAAGTAAGAGTTTAGAATTTTGAATGGTGAGGGTTCCTTTTCTAGTTTTCTAAGAATAGTCAACAGGAAAGTCCTATGGCTAAACTTTAGGCAACTAAAGAGGGAAAACTAAACCTCAACATAAAGTGAGGTAAATAAAAGCATATGTTCCAAAAATACTATGATTTCTACAATATGTGATAATCACATTTGATTTCAAGGGAGAGGATGTCATCCATGGATTTGAGTGCAAATAAATAGGGAAATATACTTCGTTGGATGCAGGATTGGAGATTTTAAGGTGACAGATTAAAATCTCCAATTTTGTCAAGTTGATTGGAAACTGATGCGAGATTGTTAGCCCTCGAGTGAGGGAGTAGTGGGAACTCTGGAGTGGCAGTCAGTATCCTCCTAGCCTAACCACAGAATTAGAGACCAAACTCTAGATTAGTTAATATTTTTTATGCTCTCGAATAAGGGTAAAGAGTATAATTGCTCATATTTGCCATAAAATAATTTATATATTTTTTTTCAGATGATTTTAATTTTTTCACAATCCATATATCCATTGTAAAGGGGAATGATGCTTTCTTAAATCTGAACTTTTTGTCACAAAAACTTTATTTAGTTTTCGTAATTTTACTTCTAAAAGTTTAGTAATTAGTTTAATTAACTTTGTCATTTTATTGCATTTTATTTAACATTCACTCTATTGCTTTATATTCAAATTTAACACTTCATTTTTTTAATTTAAAACTGTATTTTACATTATAATCTTAAGAATTTAATAATATGAATTTCCAACTTCCCCGTGAGATCGATATCTAGGACTCCATTAAAGCCATTTATTACTCGAGCATTACGTATACTTGCATTATTTTTAGAGGATTTGACAGTTTAAAGAATTTTTAAAAGATAAAACTATTTACATTAAAGTTATTTTGTTGGGATTAATTTGCATATTTTCTATTGTATCTGTCATGTGTATTTTGCAACATTAAAAAATATTTGCAAAATTAATACACTAAATCCACCCGCATTAAGTTTTTGGCGCCGTTGCACAGGAAGTAACGTAAAGTAGTAGTTAGTTATTTTATAGATTGAATTATTTTTATTTTAAACTAAAAAAAAGAGTGTTTATAGTATTGTTTGAATAGTTTCATATTTTAGTGTGTTTGCTTATTTTAATTATTTATTGTGTTTATTTTTTCATAGTGTAAGATTTGAAGATTTACTGCCTTACGGTTCTGAGTTAGAAAGAACTATTAGAAAAATTAAAAAACGACAAAAAGTAATATATCATCTTAGCAAAATGGCTTGCAGTTTGAGTAATGTTGGAAATTAAAATGAGCATCATTAGAGACCTTTAAGAGATTATGCTAATCCTACATTAGTTCAAATTCATTTGAGTATACAAAACCCTGCTGTAGCTGCCAATTCATTGAGCTTAAACTTGTTATTATACAAATGGTACATAACAATCAGTTTGGGGAACACCAATTGAAGGTCCTAACTTACACCTGGCTAGTTTTCTAGAATTGTGTGCTACTTTTAAATATAGAGTGTAGAATGATGTCGTCAGACTTAGACTTTTTTCACTTTCATTAAGGGATAAAACTAAGATGTGGTTATCATTAGCACTTGGATCTATCAGAACTTGGGGAGACTTATCACAAAAGTTTTTATCGAAATATTACCTTCACAAACTGCTAAGCTTAGAAACAAGATTACATCTTTTTGTTAGTTTGAAGGAGAATCAATTAATGAAGTCTGGGAAAGATTTAAAGATCTTCTTAGGAAGTGTCCACACCATGCGTTGCCAGATTAGTTAATAATTCAAATTTTTTTAATGGATTGGTTGGATCTCTTAGAACGATAATTGATTTGGGTGGTGAGTCAATGTCCATGATCAATCTACTATTTGGATGAGCAATAGATCACCGCTGAAAAGTGGCAAAATAGTTTGTGCACTGATCTGTAAAAGAGGACCTCAGATCGGTGGTGTGGCACTATGAGTAGTCATGAGAACTGATCACTCAAAATGCAGTCAGATTTGCTCACGCTTAGGTCGACTGGCGTTACCATGCTGAGATACTTCTAGATGTGGTCACCCCCAGACTAGGCAAGACCATGCCGAGGTATCTCTAGGCGTGGTCACGCCCAGGTCTTGTGTGATCATGCTAGGAAAAAGAAGGGCATGTGCAGATTTTAACCAACGTGGCTACACCGAACCAAGGGGTGATGCTCTTGCAAGTCCAATGTGACCAAAAAATGTGGTCAAAATGTATATCTAGTGCTGTCAACATGTTGGGGATCTCCTTGCTCTTTCGGTCGCTCAATTGCTCACTCAAACATTGGGCATTTCGGATTCTCAAAAGGAACCCCTTGAGGGCGAACTACTTGAGATCCCCCATCCAGAAAGGGTGGTTGATCATTCCTCTGAATTATTACTTCTCGAAGGGCCTCAAATTGATTCATCATTCGCTCTCGTAACTCCTAAACTTGTTGTTGAATGTTTGGATGCACTGATTTCTATGTGAACTTCATTGATGTTGCATCTCTTTGTTATGATTTCGCTTCATCATGTGTTCTGCTTCATCAACGGTATATCCACACTCATTGCACCACCTTTTACGATGTGGAATCCTAAAATATCTTTCAGTGTCATACCCTGAGAGTTTGAGCTAAGAGAAGTAAGAGAGAAAAAATAAAGTCAAGTGATAGAGAATATTCTATTTCATTTATGTCTTGACCACCAACTTATAGGTGTCCAAAAATACATATATAGAAAAAAAGGGGAATAGTTGTCATGACCGTCCGAATAACTGAATCGATGAGTCGCTCGAATCAAAATTATATCATAATACAAAGGAAAGATAATGTTCTCCGATCATCAGATGCTTAGGTTTCGATCAGTTATGTTGACCGATGATATACTTCAAAATCGCTTCCGCCGTGGGGTCCAATTGATCGATCAAAGTCTTCCGATCACTCGGTTAAGGTCACTCGGTCGATGGTCAATCAATAGATTTAATTGTGTCGACGGATCACTTGTCTATCACTTCTCGCTCTTCAGCACGAGACTTCAATCACCTGAAACTCCATTAATGTTGCTTGATATATTCAAATTCATGCTGATATTTTTGTTGTATACATTATCTATTTATTTTAACAAATTTTAAAACTAGGTACTTTGTTAATATAAATTTGGATTTTTAAATTTTAGAATATAAATTTATATATCTTCATTTGCCCGAAATATGGGCGAATGCACATTAACTGGGCACATTTCAATTTTTTTAAATTTATTCGCTTTTGATGTATGTACCTTTTCTTTGCTGACAGCTTTTTCTTCCTCTTCATGTATGTGTGATTCAGTAGGTTTTTTTCAAAATATTGATTTTGTAACGTTGGAACGCTTCAAGGTGTTACGTTTTTTTTTCTTTTTTTTTATATAGACGACATAAATAACTTATTCTTACATGCATACATACCACCACCCAATTCTTATTTTTCGTTTCATTCTGCATTGTCCAATGTTTCTTATTTATATATATATATATATAACACGGATTTTACTTTTCATACTTATATTACAAAAAAAATTATATCAAATAAAAATTAACGTTATCTTCACTAAAAAAAATTTAAGCACACTTTTTCATGTTAAAATTAACTGATATAATTTAAAAATTAAATTTTAAATGTCAGCTGTGCATACACATAGGAACCAAGTGATTTAAAAAAGCCTGAATCTTATCACTTCATGCAGACTAGTTTAGTGGTGATAACTTGCCTTTTTCAATGGTGTCCCATCAATAAGCGCGATTATCGCAGCAACATAGCGACAATAAAAATGTGCTCCAGGAACATCGAAACTCCCACTCTCTCCCTTGGGCAAAAATATGGTGTCAAAAAAATGGGCGAAGACGATGGCTGCATGCTTCCCGGCGGCGACTGTTGAGGAGGCATGGGCTATCGCCGGTGATTTCTGCGGGGTGCACAAATGGCTACCGTTGGACACGTGTTACAAGTTAGAGGGCGAGGAGAACAAACCCGGCTGCGTCAGGTTCTGCAGTGAGGGGCGCAACTGGGCCAAGGAGCGGCTCGTTTCGTTCGACCCGGTCGACCGCTGCTACTCCTACGTGGTTACGGAGAGCAACATGGGCTTTGGTGACTACTTGGCCACCATTAAGGTGGTTCCGGCCGGCGAGCAAGGGTGCAAGATCGAGTGGTCGTTTGAGGCGGACCCGGTCGAAGGGTGGACTGAGGACGGTTTCGTCTCGTTCATGCAGACGGCTTTTGAAACGTTGGGGAACGCGATCCACACTAAGGGAAACTAACTCACGTGCTTTTACTATTAAAAAAATTCTATTTTCGTTATGTGTTTTGTGTTATAGACTGGGAAAACTTAAGTATTGATATTCTCATGAATTATGGTGATGTGATTTTGGCGATTGTTGATGCTATAGTGTTACATCTTAAGAGGATTCTTAACCTGCAGATTTGAGTTATTTCAATTCTCCTTCAAAAGAGGATTATTTTGAAAGAAAATGTAAAGTAGGTGGAGAGATCTGTTCGGCTTTGAGGTCGGACGATTTGATTTGATTTAAACTAGGAAACTGCAAATTCTTTTCCTATTTTTGTCGAGAGATTGCTGTCTAATTCACAGTTAATCGAAATCCACGTCATTGGAGCCAGAGACGTGACGAATCTCTGCACCAAATTATTTTTTATATATTATCTATTAAAATATAAATTAGTACTTCAAGCTGTTAAATCAATTACTTTCAGATCTTTTAGTTAAGTCAAACTTATCAAATAAAGTCATTCGTAGTGTACAAATAACAATATGTCAGCACCAATCTCACGGCAAATGAATGGCTCACAAAGAAGATGCGACCAAACAAAAAAAGCCTTTAACGATCATTTTTGGGCTGAATTTTGGCAAAGAAGCATCTTGTTCGAATGATCGACAGAAGGCGTCAGGAGAAACTCCCCTAATGAGGTAATCAACTTTCAGGACAATTGACGTGGAGCACTCTTTCGGACTAGATATTGATTGAGTCAAGACTTACCAGACGATTGACAACCCTCATCGATCGAATCAGTCGTTGGTCATATTATATGCAAATAATTTTGTAATTACCGAAAAGTGTCTCCGAAAAGCTAATGATGAGCTAATATGTTTTTTTTGTAATGTTAGAACCTAAGCCTGTAAATAGGGGCCCATGTCATGAGTAAGGACACACTCTTTTATTATTATCTATTGTTTTAACTCTCTCTCTCCCCCTTACCCCCTATCACTCTCTATTCTTTTGGCATGTTTTTTTGACTCTTTTGGATTCAATATACTTTAAGGTGTGGAGTGTGAGAACATGATGTCAAGAAGAAGAGGAGCCAACTTTAACAATAGAGAGAGCCCAGTCAGAGGAACGTGTTGACCTCAATTTTGCAGATGTCTTTCCTTTCTCTTAGTGCTTAAGATCTAGTCATAAGACCTTTTTTTGAACTATCCTAGAAAACTAGAGATGAAAACCACCTACATAGAAATTCAAACCACTTCCTTACCCTCTCTGCGACCCACATGAATGGTCTTGAACCTGTCAAACTTGGAATGTTGAGACCAACATGTAAAGATTCAAGCATAAGTCCCACAGAACAGAACTTAGGGCAACCCTGGATGGCAAGGGTTTGGTCTTCCACACACTCAAGAACAACAAAATTCTCGACTTTTCCTAATATTTTGAAATTACACCAATTGTACTTATTTCCTTTTGCTCTTTAGAAAACTCATGTGGGTGGTCCCCAAGCTCTTAGCCCTTTGGCTAGGGTGGCTTGGAACCACACATGAAGGGTCCAAAATGAGCTGCCTCTTAATCTCACGACTCAAATAAGGTAACATTATGATTGGCATCTGCAATGAATTTCAATCCAACCTANGATGCTCAATTAGTCAATTGATGTTTCATTTAAAAGTTATGTGAGTGGGTGCCCCTAAAGTGAGTCTAGGTTATTTAAGATTAAGGTTCCCATAATTAAGGTCAGACTTGTAGTGTTTAAAGATGTTAATTACCAATTATGTTATCTTCTAAATCCAGTCAATTGAGTTTAAACATTGAGCCTAGGTCACTACTAAGCCTTTAACAATCACAATAGGTGGAAAGGTGATTATAAATTTTTTATTTCAGGTGAAATGTATCCTTATTGAATAATCAAATCATCCTCAACTTTGAGCTTTAAGAAAAGTGAATTTCCATCTTTCTGACATAAACCCATCACTTAAGAATCGTTTGATCTTAGTTGGCTTCCAATTCATGAAGATTAGGAGGATTATGGTTTTGTTGATGTTCTGCAAGGGTAGTGAGTGAGTTTCTACCTTTAAATTCTATTTTATTTTAAACATCCAAATATTTTTATTAATATCAAAATTACCCATTTTCCCTTGGTTAATCCTAAATTTTGATTCGGGCACCAAAGTTCAAAATTTCCACTTTGCCCTTGGGGCATTTCATCTCATAACTCATTAAACACAGCTCAAATGACTCTAAGGTTTTAAAGTTTCATATTTGTGAGGTGATTATAATATTGGTGGAGAGCATGTGGACCTCTCAAAATTTTAATTTAATTTAGATAATTATTTAAATTTAAAAAATAGGATTTGTAAGAGTTAATTTATTTAATTATCCAAAATAAAGTTTGTATTTATGAAAAAATTATTAGAGGTCTCCTAAGGTCTAAGAAACACCTAGGCAAGATTCATGATTCTTTTGAATTAAATATTATTACTATTATTTAATTGTTAATCAATTTAAATGATTAAATTAAATAGAAAAAATTGTTTTAATTACAAAAATCATTTTTTATATTTTTAATAGATTTTTCTAAATTTAGAAAACTCAAAGAACCAAGTTTTGTATTTTTGTGATTTTTAAATCTATTTATTATAATTATCTTAATGCGAAAATATGAAAAATTCATTTTAAGCTTTAAAAATTCTTTTTCAACTTACAAAAATTAGGAAAAAATGTCATAATGAATTCTAAGTGATTAGGGGACATTCCCACTTATTTTGAGCTTATTTTTTGTATTTTGAAAATTTTGATTATTTTAAATTGAAAATGTATTTTATAAATGAAATATTTTCACAAAAAAAAGATTTTATTTTTATAAAATGCCCTTGATCACAAGGAACTCAGAAAATCAACTTTCATAATTTTTCTAAGCATATTTAATTTAATATAATTATTTTTATACAAGATTACTAGATTTCCTTAAAAATCTATTTTAGTGCTTAAACTAAGTCAAATAATTTTGATATTTTTATAGTGAGTAAACATGATTTTTATGGGCAGTGGGGATTGATTTTGTCAATTTTTTGATAAGTGTATAATTTACTTAAATTAATATAAGGCATATGCTATTAGGTTTAGAAATGTACAAGATGATTTAAAGCATCATAGTATTTTTGCTAAACTTCTCTGACCTCAGGAAACCTAATAAAATTATTCCCATAATTTTTTAAGTGATATTTTGATCTATGTAATTAAAATAAGCCAAAAAAGTCACTCTAGCTTGGAAATTTGGGCTAGAAGCATAGATATGTCCTCTGACCTTGCGAAATTCAAAATTCGTAGCCTCTGTCATGAGGAATGAACCCTCAAAATTTCAAGCCATGGTGAGTAATATTTAGTCATAGAGAGTTGAAATACCACAGAGGGTATTTAATTCATTAAAAATCAGGGAATAAGAAAATAATTTTTATTTTTAGTCCACATTATTCTCCTCTATTCACTGAGCAAGATGATATTTTTCTTTTATTTTTATGATTTTTCTAGAGAAATATATGGATTTTTGAAGTTTAGGCATTTAAAATAATTCATAGAATCTTTATTTTCTACTTATCCACGCGGCAACAACTCATCCTATAGCGGCTTCAAACTCACACGCGAAGTGCTCTTATTTGCTATGCTTTCTACCTTGGCATGCCACATAGCCCACCTTCTCACATCGAGAATTTATCTGGCTTGTTCTCCTTCGTTGATGAAAAAACGCGCGATCGAACGACTCTCCGTTATCGTCCCCAAATGACTAAACCTGAAAGTCGTTCACACTAAAACCTTAACATCTCGAACTAGACTCAACCAAATCACATGGGGTTTGTTTCTAAATCTTCATCTACTGAAGAAGAACACATCTATATGATTAATCAAGTATGAGATCAAGCCATTACAAATGAAGAATCAAAATAAGCTTGAATTAGGTTTAAGGTTCAATACCTTTTTCTGAGAGGGGAGGCCTCAATTAGATGGTTTTGGTAGCTTTGATTGGACCCAACAAACCTCTGAATGAAGTCTCAAGCCTTGGTGATTTATCTAGGTATGATTTCAGTCAAGCACAAATTCATGTATTGGTCTAGAGCTAGGTTAGAGACTATTTGAGAGGGGGCTTTTGTGGGGAATCAACATCTTTCACTGTGGGGATGGTGTGTGCATAATTAATTAAAGTCTGGTGCACTATGGAGGTGTGGAGAGATCTGTCCTGGTTTTATGACAAATTTCAGTGGAGAAATTGGCTCCAAGGGGTGGCTATTAGTGGCTGAGAGTAAGGGGATTGCACTTGGGATGGTTTGGAGAAGCTCTGGTGAGATTTTAGTAGAGTTTTCTTAAAGTTCAAAGCACTCTCTTCTTTGGCCATGGAGAGGTCCATTTAAAGCCATGGTTTCCAGGTGGAGCTTAGGGCTTGGATTTAGGTGCTAAAGCTTGTTGAGGTCGAGGGAAGAAGGGCTCTAATGCCCAATGGGAGTGAGACAAGTCAGGGAAGTTCAATTTTGAGTTTTGGCCAATTGGGGCTCACTTGGACTGGCTATTTTCGATGACTGANAAATCTTTATTTTCTACTTATCCACGCGACAACAACTCATCTTATAGCGGCTTTGAACTCACACGTGACGTGCTCTTATTTGCTATGCTTTCTACCTTGGCATGCCACGTAGCCCACCTTCTCGCACCGAGAATTTATCTGGCTTGATCTCCTTCGTTGATGAAAAAAACGCGCGATCGAACGACTCTCCGTTATCGTCCCCAAATGACTAAACCTGAAAGTCGTTCACACTAAAACCTTAAGATCTCGAACTAAACTCAACCAAATCACATGGGGTTTGTTTCTAGATCTTCATCTACTTAAGAAGAACACATCTTAATCATTAATTAAGTATGAGATCAAGCCATTACAAATGAAGAATCAAAATAAGCTTGAATTAGGTTTAAGGTTCAATACCTTTTTCTGAGAGGGGAGGCCTCAATCAGATGGTTTTGGTAGCTTTGATTGGACCCAACAAACCTCTAAATGAAGTCTCAAGCCTTGGTGATTTGTTTAGGTATGATTTCGGTCAAGCACGATTTCATGTATTGGTCTAGAGCTAGGTTAGAGACTGTTTGAGAGGGGGCTTTTGTGGGGAATCAACATCTTTCATTGTTGGGATGGTGTGTGCATAATTAATTAAAGTTTGGTGCACTATGGAGGTGTGGAGAGATCTGTCCTGGTTTTATGACAAATTTCAGTGGAGAAATTGGCTCCAAGGGGGGGCTATCAGTGGCTGAGAGTAAGGAGATTGCACTTGGGATGGTTTGGAGAAGCTCTGGTGAGATTTTAGTAGAGTTTTCTTAAGGTTCCAAGCACTCTCTTCCTTGGCCATGGAGAGGTCCATTTAAAGCCATGGTTGTCAGGTGGAGCTTAGGGCTTGGATTTAGGTGCTAAAGCTTGGTGAGGTCGAGGGAAGAAGGGCTCTAATGGCCAATGGGAGTGAGCCAAGTCAGGGAAGTTCAATTTTGAGTTTTGGCCAATTGGGGCTCACTTGGACTGGCTATTTTCGATGACTGAGGAGGTGGCTAGCCAAGGTTCAGTCACTTCTTGGCTCAAGGAGGTCAGAGGAGAGTTAATTATGATTTACTCCCAAGGGTAAGAGATGATGAAGAAGATATTTGAGTTTAAGCCAAATATGGGGTGAAATCCTTTAAATCAAGGGACCATTGGTCCATATCTTATCTTGGCTGGTCTAGGTGGGTTTAGCCTGGTCCATAGGGTGTATTTGGTGGGTGTGGGGACCTTAATTAGTTGGCTTAGACATGGTTAAGTCAATTTTTGTGCTTAGGTTCAACTTGTGTCCAAATGGCTAAAAGTTGGGTTTGGGTTAGGCTAGCCATGATTTTGAGCCTGATTAATTGATCAATATTTTTTAAATGATTGTCAAGAAGATTTTTGGTGAAATATTGAGTAACTTTAAGTTCAATTGGAAGCTCAATTTGAAGGATTTTGGAATATTGGTCAATTTGGGCATGTTGGACTAGACTTGGGTCTAGGTTTGGCTAAGTCCAAATTGATGGTTAAAAATGGTCAATAGGAATGTCATGAAGATTTTTTAACACAAATTGTGTGTAAATTTTGGGTTTAGGGCATTGAATTTGGTGAAATTTGGAGACAGCTAATTTGGGGCAAATTTAGGGATTTTTTGACTTGGGTTAAAATTAAGTNGAAAATGGTCTATAGGAATGTCATGAAATTTTTTAACACAAATTGTGTGTAAATTTTGGGGTTAGGGCATTCAATTTGGTGAAATTTGGAGACAGCTAATTTGGGGCAAATTTAGGGATTTTTTGACTTGGGTTAAAATTAAGTGAAATTGAGGCTTCACCAAGGCCAACTGAAGGTTAAATTTGATGTTATGAAGAGTTTAGGATTAAAATTGGGGCAAATTTAGTAGGCTTCAATTAACTGAGATTAAGTTATAAGGCCAAAATTAGGGTTTTGATTTGGAGCAAAATTAAGCTCAAAGGATGGGCCAATTGGGCTTGGATTTGGTTTGGATTGATCAAATGAAAGGTGAATTTGAGTTTAGAATTGAAATTGAGGGAAATTGGGTCTAAATTGATGAACATTTAAGCTAANGGGACAAAATTAGGGTTTTGATTTGGATCAAAATTAAGCTGAAAGGATGGGCCAATTGGGCTTAGATTTGGTCTGGATTGATCAAATGAAAGGTGACTTTGAGTTTAGAATTGAAATTGAAGGAAATTGGGTCTAAATTATTGGACATTTAGGATGAATTTCGGGAAATTGGGCCTTTAAAGGCAATTTGGGAGTTTTGGTTAAAATGGTTAAATTGGCCAAATTGGGTTCAATTGGAGGGTTCAAATTGGTTTTGGAGGAATTTGAATTGATTATGGATGTTTGGGAAATTTTGGGGGGCCAAGGGTATTTTTGTAACTTTGGCAAATTTTGGGGTATTTTGGTAATTTTGGAATTTTTGGGTGGTTTTGGATAGTTTGGGTATTTTGAAATGGTTTGAAATGATTTTGGAAAGATTTAGGTATTTTGGGCGATTTTGAGGTTTTTTTTGCCAAATTTGGGATTTGGAGGTGTTTAGGTAATTTAGGTAAGTTTGGTGGTAAAAAGATTAAATTGGAAACTTTGGTAGAACTGGGGTGCCAACCACCCTACATGAGCCATGGACTAATAAAATCCCCATTTGGGTCCTCTATGTACTTGTCTTAGCTAAACCATAGCCTAGGGCTAGTGGGTCTAGGGGACCATCTACATGAGTCTCCTAAAAGATCAAGGGATTAAAGTTAACAAGTTAGGGTTTAGGGTTGTGAGTGGATATAGGTGATAGTGAGTGTAGTGAGCTAGCTCCAGACCAACACTAAGGGTCAACCTTAAAGTCAAACACTCTTATGGGGACTCTCCTTGAGATCCTCCACACTGACCCCACCTACTAAGTGCTAGAGGTTAGGACCAATATGTGGAACTTCAAGTTGAGCAAGTNGTAGTTTGGGTATTTTGAAAAGGTTTGAAATGATTTTAGACAAATTCAGGTATTTTGGGCAATTTTGAGGATTTTTTTGCCAAATTTGGGATTTGGAGGTGTTTAGGTAATTTAGGTAAGTTTGGTGGTAAAAAGATTAAATTGGAAACTTTGGTAGAATTGGGGTGCCAACCACCCTACATGAGCCATGGACTAATAAAATCCCCATTTAGGTCCTCTATGTACTTGTCTTAGCTAAACCATAGCCTAGGGCTAGTGGGTCTAGGGGACCATCTACATGAGTCTCCTAAAAGATCAAGGGATCAAAGTTAACAAGTTAGGGTTTAGGGTTGTGAGTGGATATAGGTGATAGTGAGTGTAGTGAGCTAGCTCCAGACCAACAATAAGGGTCAACCTTAAAGACAAACAGTCCTATAGGGACTCTCCTTGAGATCCTCCACACTGACCCCACCTACTAAGTGCTAGAGGTTAGGGCCAATATGTGGAACTTCAAGTTGAGCAAGGAAGAGTTTAGAATTTCGAATGGTGAGGGTTCCTTTTCTAGTTTTCTAAGAATAGTCAACAGGAAAGTCCTATGGCTAGACCTTAGGCTACTAAAAAGGAAGAACTAAACCTCAACCAAAAGTGAGGTCAACAAATGGACCCCCATTTAGGCAACTAAAGAGGGAAAACTAAACCTCAACATAAAGTGAGGTAAACAAAAGCATATGTTCCAAAAATACTATGATTTCTACAATATGTGATAATCACATTTGATTTCATGGGAGAGGATGTCATCCATGGATTTTAGTGCAAATAAATAGGTAAATATATTTCGTTGGATGCAGGATTGGAAATTTTAAGGTGACAGATTAAATCTCCAATTTTGTCAAGTTGATTGGAAACTGATGCGAGATTGTTAGCCCTCGAGTGAGGGAGTAGTGGGAACTCTGGAGTGGCAGTCAGTATCCTCCCAGCCTAACCACAGAATTAGGGACCAAACTCTAGATTAGTCAATATTTTTTATGCTCTCAAATAAGGGTAAAGAGTATAATTGCTCATATTTGCCACAAAATAATTTTTATATATTTTTTTCAGATGATTTTAATTTTTTCACAGTCCATATACCGATTGTAAAGGGGAAGGATGCTTTCTTAAATTTGAAATTTTTGTCACAAAAACTTTATTTAGTTTTCGTAATTTTACTTTTAAAAGTTTAGTAATTAGTTTAATTAACTTTGTCTTTTTATTGCATTTTATTTAACATTCACTCTATTACTTTGTATTCATATTTAGCACTTCATTTTTTAATTTAAAATTGTATTTTACATTATAATCTTAAGAATTTAATAATATTAATTTCCAACTTCCCCGTGAGATCGATATCTAGGGCTCCATTAAAGTCATTTATTACTCGAGCATTACATATACTTGCATTATTTTTAGAGGATTTGACAGTTTAAAGAATTTTTAAAAGATAAAACTATTTACATTAAAGTTATTTTGTTGGGATTAATTTACATATTTTCTATTGTATCTATCGTGTGTATTTTGTAACATTGAAAAATATTTGCAAAATTAATACACTAGATCCACCCGCATTAAGTTTTTGGCGTCGTTGCACAGGAAGTAACGTAAAGTAGTAGTTAGTTATTTTATAGATTGAATTATTTATATTTTAAACTAAAAAAAATGTGTTTATAGTTTTGTTTGAATAGTTTCATATTTTAGTGTGTTTGCTTATTTTAATAATTTATTGTGTTTATTTTTTCATAGTGTAAGATTTGAAGATTTACTGCCTTACGGATTTGAGTTAGAAAGAACTATTAGAAAAATTAAAAAACAACAAAAAGTAATATATCATCTTAGCAAAATGGCTTGCAGTTTGAGTAATGTTGGAAATGAAAATGAGCATCATTAGAGACCTTTTAGAGATTATGCTAATCCTACATTAGTTCAAATTCATTTGAGTATACAAAACCCTGTTGTAGCTGCCAATTCATTTGAGCTTAAACTTGTTATTATACAAATGGTACATAACAATCAGTTTGGGGAACACCAATTGAAGATCCTAATTTACACCTGGCTAGTTTTCTAGAATTGTGTGCTACATTTAAATATAGAGTGTAGAATGATGCCGTCAGACTTAGAATTTTTTCACTTTCACTAATGGATAAAACTAAGATGTGGTTATCGTTAGCACTTGGATCTATCAGAACTTGGGGAGACTTATTACAAATGTTTTTATCGAAATATTACCTTCACAAACTGTTAAGCTTAGAAACAAGTTTACAACTTTTTGTTAGTTTGAGGGAGAATCAATTTATGAAGTCTGGGAAAGATTTAAAGATCTCCTTAGGAAGTGTCCACACCATGCGTTGTCAGATATGTTATTAATTCAATTTTTTTTAATGGATTGGTTGGATCTCTTAGAACAATAATTGATTTTGGTGGTGAGTCAATGTCCATGATCAATCTACTATTTGGAGGAGCAATAGATCACTGTTGAAAAGAGGCAAAATAGTTTGTGCACTGATCTGTAAAAGAGGACCTCAAATCGGTGGTGTGGCACTATGAGTGGTCATGAGAACTGATCACTTAAAATGCAGTCAGATTTGCTCACGCTTTAGTTGGCTGGCGTTACCATGCTGAGATACTTCTAGATGTGGTCACCCTCAGACTAGGCGAGACCATGTCGAGGTATCTCTAGGCGTGGTCACGCCTAGGTCTTGTGTGATCATGCTAGGAAAAAGAAGGGCATGTGCAGATTTTAACCAACGTGGCTACACCGAACCAAGGGGTGATGCTCTTGCAAGTCCAATGTGACCAAAAATTATGGTCAAAATGTATATCTAGTGCTGTCAACATGTTGGGGATCTCCTTGCCCTTTCGGTCGCTCGATTGCTCACTCAAACGTTGGGCATTTCGGATTCTCAAAAGGAACCCCTTGAGGGCGAACTACTTGAGATCCCCCTTCCAGAAAGGGTGGTTGATCATTCCTCTGAATTATTACTTCTCGAAGGGCCTCAAATTGATTCATCATTCGCTCTCGTAACTCCTAAACTTGTTGTTAAATGTTTGGATGCACTGATTCCTATGTGAACTCCATTGATGCTGCATCTCTTTGTTATGATTTCTCTTCATCATGTGTTCTGCTTCATCTACGGTATATCCAAACTCATTGCACCACCTTTTACGATGTCGAATCCTAAAATATCTTTCAATGTCATACCCTGAGAGTTAGAGCTAAGTGAAGTAAGAGAGAAAAAATAAAGTCAAGTGATAGAGAATATTCTGCATCATTTATGTCTTGACCACCAACTTATAGGTGTTTAAAAATACATATATAGAAAAAAGAGGGAATAGTTGTCATGACCATCGAAATAACTGAATCGATGAGTCGCTCGAATCAAAATTATATCATAATACAAAGGAAAGATAATGTTCGCCGATCATCAGATGCTTAGGTTTCGATCAGTTATGTTGACCGATCATATACATCAAATCGCTTCCGCCGTGGGGTGCAATTGATCGATCAAAGTCATCCGATCACTTGGTTAAGGTCACTCAGTCGATGGCCGATCGATAGATTTAATTGTGTCGACGGATCACTTGTCTATCACTTCTCGCTCTTCAGCACGAGACTTCAATCACCTGNCTCAATTATCCTCAATTTTTCCCATGAAATTCTTTTTTTACCAATTATTTAAAACCGAAAATATGAAAGGGATTATAGGTTAAATGATTTATAATTTAGTGTTATTTTTAAAGTGTAAACTCAGAGCTTCAGCTTTTGTGTTTATGTTTGTTTAGTTCATTATTATTTTGACTAGTTGAGTTTAAATAATGTTTGTTTCATATGATAACAATTAAGTCTTTATGACTAGGTTTACGAGTTGTATTATCGAACCACTTAATTTAAGTCCAATTATGTTTTTTGAGCAAATTATAATTAATGCTATCATACTACTTATTTTCTAATAAAATGAACTTATCAAACAAAGTCATTCGTAGTGTACATATAACATTATGTCAGCACCAATCTCAAGGCAAATGAATGGCTCACAAAGAAGATGTGGCCAAACAAAAAAAAGCATTTAACAATCTTTTTTGGGCTGAATTTTGGCAAAGAAGCATCTTGTTTGATTGATCGACAGAAGGCATCAGTAGAAGCTCCACTAATGAGGTAATGAACTTTCAGGACGATCGACGAGGAGCACTCTTTCGGACTAGATATTGATTGAGTCAAAACTTACCAGACGATTGACAACCCTCATCGATCGAATCAGTCATCGGTCATATTATATGCAAATAATTTTGTAATTACCGAAAAGTCTCCTCGAAAAGTTAATGATGAGCTAATATGGTTTTTTGTAACGTTAGAACCAAAGCCTGTAAATAGGGGCCCATGTCATGAGTAAGGACACACTCTTTTATTATTATCTACTGTTTTAACTCTCTCTCTCCCCCCTACCCCACTATCACTCTCTATTCTTTTGGCATGTTTTTTTGACTCTTTTGGATTCAATATACTTTAAGGTGTGGAGTGTGAGAACATGATGTCAAGAAGAAGAGGAGCCAACTTTAACAATAGAGAGAGCCCAGTCAGAGGAACGTGTTGACCTCAATTTTGCAGATTTCTTTCCTTTCTCTTAGTGCTTAAGATCTAGTCATAAGACCTTTTTTTTAACTATCCTAGAAAACTAGAGATGAAAACCACCTACATAGAAATTCAAACCACTTCATTACCCTCTCTGCGACCCACATGAATGGTCTTGAACCTGTCAAACTTGGAATGTTGAGACCAACATGAAAGGATTCAAGCATAAGTCCCACAGAACTAAACTTAGGGCAACCCTGGATGGCTAGGGTTTGGTCTTCCACACACTCAAGCACAACAAAATTCTCCACTTTTCCTAATACCTTGAAATTACACCAATTGTACTTTTTTCCTTTTGCTCTTGAGAAAACTCATGTGGGTGGTCCCCAAGCTCATAGCCCTTTGGCTAAGGTGGCTTGGAACCACACATGAAGGGTCCAAAATGAGTTGCCTCTTAATCTCACGACTCAAATAAGGTAACATTATGATTGGCATCTGCAATGAATTTCAATCCCACCTAAACACCCAATTTGGGCAATTTAGCCCCAAACTTCTCTAAAATTACCAAATTACCCCTGAAACCCTAAAAGGTTCAAAAGTAGCCAAAATCTTCAATATTTCTCCAAAGATCATGTCAAACCATTTTAAAATATCCAAATTTACCAAAGCACCACAATTTCCCCAAAACTCCCANAACCTAAACACCCAATTTTGGCAATTAAGCCCCAAACTTCTCTAAAATTACCAAATTGGCTGTGAAACCCTAAAAGGTTCAAAAGTAGCCAAAATCTTCAATATTTATCCAAAGATCATGTCAAACCATTTTAAAATATCCAAATTTACCAAAGCACCACAATTTCCCCAAAACTCCCAAAATACCCCTAAATTTGCCAAAATTACCAAAATACCCATCAAGTCCAAAAAAATTCCAATGACTCCCAAATCATTCCAAACCTCCCTTAAACTATTTTCAACCACCCAATGGACCCAATATAACCAAATTGACTACTTTCGACCAAATTCCCAATTTTGCCTCTAAAAGCCCAAATTTCTCAAATTCATCCAAATTTCCACCAAATTCAATTCAATTTCACCTAATTTTAAATCTAAATCATTTATCAACTTGTCCAATCCCAACTTACACCAATATGATGCCCAATTTGACTAACTTCAAAACCCTAATTTAAATTTTGGGCCAAAATCATCAAGTTGACCATACCTTTATATTTCATCAAATTGGACCCCATAACTAATTCAATTCTCTCAATTTTAAATTCCAAACACTTCATAACATTCCCCTTGATCAATTTGAACCCTCATTTGGTCTAGATACAAACCCTAGCCTAACCAAAATCCAAGCCCAAATCATTTACGTCAAAATTGACCCAACTTCAAAATTCCATTAAATCAAGCTTTGCAATCAATTCAATTCCCCCAATTTCACTACCTAAGTTCTTCATGGCATTTGGATCAATTGAACCCTTCAAATATTTTTAAAATTAAGCTTAAGTTAAATTTTTGGTCCAAACCCTAATTGTAAGCCTAAGCTCCAAATTAACCTAAATATTTTGTGCTAACCAAGCCTAATCATCTCTGTCATTCTTAAGACTCTTGGGATGCTAATCAAATCATCCATGAACCAAACTTGAGCCTTGGACCAAGGTTACCCTAAATCAAGGATATTTTCCCCCATTTTGGCTAAGCTCTCTATCCCATGCCATCAGCCATCAAACTTTAAAACTAATTACAATTAAAACTTATTTGACCATTCTTGAACCAACTAGCCACCTCCCCTAGCTTGGTCAGCTGGCATAGTCATCGGAAAACCCAAAATTGAGAAGGTCATGCTTCGCTCAAACCCAAATTTGCACCCATCTAATGTGTCTCACTCGCATTAGCTAATTGCGCCGCTCAACCCTCCACCTAAGAAACCTTCTCCACCACCTCGCTTGGAAAATTAAGCCCTAATTCCTCTATTTAAACTACCCCTCTCAATACCATAAAGAGAGTGCTGCCAATTGTGTAGGGAGATCCTTCCAAATTACTCTAAAAGCTTTCGCAGACCATCTTATGTTCATAACAATCAAATTCCAACCACTCCCTCTACTGTCTAACCCTAATTTCAAGCTTGAAATCCATAGCTCTTTTTGTCATTCCACCAAACTCCATAAAACCCCAAGTTGATCATCCTAAAATCTACCCCATACCAAACAAGGAAGTTCCTCATCGAAGCCCCTTCATTTCAAGCAAATTAACCCACTTTAATACCAAACCCAAATCACCCTCTGATCAAACTCTAGTGTGGACTCAACATCAGCTCAAATTGGTGCTTGGAAGAGCTTTGTAAGGTCACAACTAATGTCTTCAACCAACCCAATTGATGCCTCACCTCTTGGGCAATGGTATAGCCCACTAACCTTAAAACCGTGCTCGATTTCACCAATTGTGATGTGAACATGTTTTTCATATGCATTTAATCGTATAGATGTGTTCGTCTCGATTAGACAAAGCTATAGGATCAAACTCCATATGATTTGGTTGAGTATCAAGCAAGATCTTAGGTTTAAAAAACAAGTGGTTCTCTGGTTAGATCAGTTGAGGACAGTGAATAGATGTCATTCATTTGCATGTTCATCCATCGAACGACAAAGAAGGAGTCAGACGAGGTGACACAACATAAAGCACCGTCGAGTCAGCTATAACGCAGAAGGCGACGAAGAATGGAAGCTCGCCGGTGGAGTATCGATGTTCCCAAGGATCAAGTCAACGCTGTGTGGATAAGTAGGAAATTAGCTATTTAAATAATTTATTTAATCAAAAACTTTGAAAAGTCATAACATGGTGTAGAAAGTCATAAAAATAAAAGAAAAATACCCTTGTGCTCAGTGAACCGAGAAGAATCATGTGGGCTATAAATAAACGTTATTTAACTTATATTTAATTTTAATTTAATTATATACCCTAATCATTAATTAAATCAATACTAATTAAATATTAATCACAAAAAAAGAGATTTTTAGGGTTTTTTCTCTCTGTGGTTGGGAGTGTTCCCTGATTTTTCCAAAGTTAGAGAGCACCCCTAACATGGTAAACCCTAAATTACAAGGTTAAATAACTTCTTTTGCTTAAAATAATTATNCTTTTGACCAAATTCCCAACTTTGCCTCTAAAAGCCCAAATTTCTCAAATTCATCCAAATTTCCACCAAATTTAATTCAATTTCACCTAATTTTAAATCTAAATCATTTATCAACTTATCTAATCCCAACTTACACCAATACGATGCCCAATTGGACTAACTTCAAAACCCTAATTTAAATTTTGGGCCAAAATCATCAAGTTGACCATACCTTTATATTTCATCAAATTGGGCCCCATAACTAATTCAATTCTCTCAATTTTAAATTCCAAACTCTTCAAAAAATTCCCCTTGATCAATTTGAACCCTCATTTGGTCTTGATGCAAACCCTAGCCTAACCAAAATCCAAGCCCAAATCATTTATGTCAAAATTGACCCAACTTCAAAATTCCATTAAATCAAGCTTTGCAATCAATTCAATTTCCCCAATTTCACTTCCTAAGTTCTTCGTGGCATTTGGATCAATTGAACCCTCCAAATATTTTTAAAATTAAGCCCAAGTTAAATTTTTGGTCCAAACCCTAATTCTAGGCCTAAGCCCCAAATTAACCTAAATATTTTGTGTTAACCAAGCCTAATCATCTTTGTCATTCTTAAGACTCTTGGGATGCTAATCAAATCATCCATGAACCAAATCTTGAGCCTTGGACCAAGGGTACCCTAAATCAAGGATATTTTCCCCCATTTTGGCTAAGCTCTCTATCCCATGCCATCAACCATCAAACTTCCAAACTAATCACAATTCAAACTTATTTGACCGTACTTGAACCAGCTAGCCACCTCCCCTAGCTTGGTCGGCTGGCATAGTCATCGGAAAAACCAAAATTGAGAAGGTCATGCTTCGCTCAAACCCAAATTCGCACCCATCCAACGTGTCTCACTCCCATTAGCTAATTGCGTCGCTCATCCCTCCACCTAAGAAACCTTCTCCACCACCTTGCTTAGAAAATTAAGCCCTAATTCCTCCTCTATTTAAACTACCCCTCTCACTACCATAAAGTGAGTGCTGCCAATTGTGTAGGGAGATCCTTCCAAATTACTCTAAAAGCTTTCGCAGAACATCCTATGTTCATCACAATCAAATTCCAACCACTCCCTCTACTGTCTAACCCTAATTTCAAGCTTGAAATCCATAGATCTTTTTGTCATTCCACCAAACTCGATAAAACCCCAAGTTGATCATCCTAAAATATACCCCATACCAAACAAGGAAGTTCCTCATCGAAGCCCCTTCATTTCAGGCATTCTAACCCACTTTAAGACCAAACCCAAATCACCCTCTGATCAAACTCTAGTGTGGACTCAACATCAGCTCAAATTGGTGCTTGGAGGAGCTTTGTAAGGTCACAAATAATGTCTTCAACCAACCCAATCGAGGCCTCACCTCTTGGGCAATGGTATAGCTCACTAACCCTAAAACCGTGTTCGGTTTCACCAATTGTGATGTGAACATGTTTTTCATATGCATTTAACCGTATGGATTTGTTCCTCTCGATTAGACGAAGCTATAGGATAAAACTCCATATGATTTGGTTGAGTATCAAGCAAGATCTTAGGTTTAAAATACAAGCGGTTCTTTGGTTAGATCAGTTGAGGACGGTGAATAAATGTCGTTCATTTGCGTGTTCATCCATCGAACGACAAAGAAGGAGTCAAACGAGGTGACACAACATAAAGCACTATCGAGTCAGCTATAATGTAGAAGGCAATGAAGAAAGGAAGCTCGTTGTGTGGAGTATCGGTGTTGCCGAGGATTGAGTCAGCGCTGCGTGGATAAGTAGGAAATTAGCTATTTAAATGATTTTATTTAATCAAAAACTTTGAAAAGTCATAACAAGTGTAGAAAGTCATAAAAATAAAATAAAAATACGCTTGTGCTCAGTGAACCGAGAAGAATCACGTGGGCTATAAATAAAAGTTATTTAACTTATATTTAATTTTAATTTAATTATATACCCTAATCATTCGTTAAATCAATATTAATTAAATATTAATCACAAAAAAAGAGATTTTTAGGGTTTGTTCTCT
The DNA here is from genome assembly GCA_002079205.1 of Phalaenopsis hybrid cultivar. Lineage (NCBI taxonomy): Eukaryota > Viridiplantae > Streptophyta > Magnoliopsida > Asparagales > Orchidaceae > Phalaenopsis > Phalaenopsis hybrid cultivar. The sequence continues at coordinate 517,805 of JXCR01116002.1, forward strand.
CTGCGGTTGGGAGTGTTCCCTGATTTTTCCAAATTTAGAGAGCACCCCTAACATGGTAAACCCTAAATTACAAGGTTAAATAACTTCTTTTGCTTAAAATAATTATATAAATTAAAAAATTATGAGGTTTATTTTGGTAGGTCCATTGTGGTCAAAGGGACATAAGAAAATAAAGCACATGTTTAAATATTTTTAAAACAAAATTTCTTAATTTAAGTCATTAAAGCCCATAAAAAATTAAATAAATAATGTATAATTCAAAAGATCATAAAAATCATAAAAATTGATCATCACTAAAGATATTAAACATATTAAGTATATTTTCTTAAGAAAAATTAGATTTTGGCACTAAAATAATTATAATAATTAAAATATAATAAAAAATAATTAAAATTTGTTTGGAGTGTTCCTTGTGACCAGAGACACGTAACAAAGATATAATTGACGTTAAAATAAATAGTTCAATTTTGGACTATATTACAATTTAAAAATAATTTAAAATTCAAANCCATGTTTAAATATGTTTAAAACAAAATTTCATTATTTAAGTCATAAAAGCCCATAAAAAATTAAATAAATAATCTATAATTCAAAAGATCATAAAAATCATAAAAATTGATAATCACTAAAGATAAACATATTAAGTATATCTTCTTAAGAAAAATTAAATTTTGGCACTAAAATAAATATTATAAATAAAATATAATAAAAAAATAATTAAAAGTGGTTTGGAGTGTTCCTTGTGACCAGAGACATGTAACAAAAATATAATTGACGTTAAAATAAATAGTTCAATTTTGGACTATATTACAATTTAAAAATAATTTAAAATTCAAAAAGTCACAAAAATACAAAAATACCCCAAAATGTTAATATTTTTTCTCTGACCATTTGGAGCAATTAGAATATTTTTCTTAATTTTATAAATAAAATTATGTATTTTTAAATGCCTAAAAATGTATTTTCCTATTTTTTTACTAAAATAATTATAAAAAAAATAAATATCAAAAAAATAGAAAATAAATTTCTCTACGTTCCTTAAAGTCATAGAGATCAATAAAAAGTAGAAAATTGATCTTCAAAATAAAATATATTTACCATTTAATTAACTAACAAGATAAATAGATAATTATAAAACTTTAAATATAATTAAATAATTCATGAAATTCAACCCAAGTGATCCTAAGACCTAGGTGAACCTCCAATAATTTTCCTAAGGACAAAAACTTTACTTTGAATGATTAAAAGAATTAACCTTGGATATTCCAATTTTTGGAGAAAAATAATTATATAAATTAAAATAAAAATAAAAAACATGATTTCTTTTTTGGGACCTCAATTAAGTCATGAGATATAGGTCAACATGTTTTCAAGCCCATGTTACTTAATTTAAAAGATTTATGAAGATAAGAGCCTTAGGGGTAAAATTATAATTTTAACCTTCTCCCCTAATTAAAATGTAGTGTATACTAAGGGTTTAAAGGGCAATATTTGAGCCTAAGAAATATCCTAAGGTGATTGAAACATGAGGGTAAGAGGTAGAAACCAATTAATCTCCACTTTTAGAAAAGAAGGGTATAAATGTAATTATTAAAATTATTGAACTTTAGAAGATGAAATTGACTTGAATGATTTAAATGTTTGGGGCCTATGTTAGGAAGTCAATAATCCACTAATCTAGAATCCCAAACTAGTGGTTGAGTCATAGGTAATCTTTTAATTAAATGCTCTTAATGCAACCTTTTACAAAATTACACGTTTACTCCCAATATCTTTTAAGCTTTCTTGTGAGTTAAGTTTAATCTAAAGATACTTGAGGATTAGTTGGAAGATAAACCGTAATTAATCTCCTTCAAAAACTACAAGCTCAAGCTTTCTTGTCCCCTTTCTCATGGGTTAAATGAGATATAACACTGAGCACAGTTTATAGTCTTAAGGATTCTTACAAGTTGTTTAGGGTTATACTCCGAACACTTTTATGATCTTTTGGATATTTTAAAGAAGAATTGAACTTATTATGCTTTGTACTAGAAAACCATTCTTAAAACCTTTAATGACCGCACCTAGTTATGAATTATGTTCTCTTTAGAACTTAAACTATTAAGTCTTTAAAACTACTTGCTCATGTAGCACCTGTCTTTACTTTGCAATATATACATGATTATGAATGCTTACGTTTCAATAGAAGCAGCGATAATATGACAGGTATGTATTTACTATTTATTTATTGTCATTTTATTTCTACAATTTACTACTGCTTTAATTTATTATGCATGTTTGGTTGAAACATTTTTCAAAAGGCAACAAAAAAAATTCATAATTAAGATCAATTTTTTTTCAAAATTAAGCATAAACACTTTTGAAAACAAACAAACAACATAATACATTCTTTTGAGTTTAATGAGTTCTCTCCAGTTTAAATAAGTTTAACCAGTTATTTAGACTAATTAAATTAAAAAAGAAATAGTGGTACCAGAATGAGGGAATCGTGGGATCTTAACTGGTGTCGCTCTAATCAAGTTTAACCCCCTCCTTAACACTTGATCAAAAACAAAACTTGTCACTTAAAATGTAAAACCTTAAATATTGAACCTGAAGTTTGGAGCTAACACCTTGGACAGCGCAACAAGAATGTACAGAAAAAAAACTTCGAGAGAACAACCAAATCTAAAACAACACATCTTTTTTTAGAATTAAAAAATAAATCATAGGATTTCGAGGTAACTCGTCTGGTATGGCATAAATACACAACTCATCTTCAGGCCTTTGCACAACCATGTTGTGCATTTTAATCCTCAACTAGCATTAGGCTCCAAGGTTGTGGTTCGTTATACATAAATTCTATTATCTTTTAGCCTTTTTGTATGACTTTGTCATGCATATGTAAGCCATAAAGAATAAAAATTGGTAGGATGAAATATCAAGTAATCTTCTCCAAATTTGAAGCCAAACAATAGGATAGCTTGAAAAGTCACCGAGGTTCCCCTCGGATCTGTTACATCTCTTACTATCTTCCATTTTTTTGGATTCCAAAAAATAACAAAAATAACTATTCCTACTAGATCTATTCCCTTTTGAATTTCTAATGTCAAATCTTAAAAACCTAAAACTTTGAAATTATTGAAGGCAAAACCACTGATCTGAATCAAAAGTATTCTTAAGTGACTTCGGTCACATAAGATGTAATTAATTATAGGGGCTTGCCTCTATAGGGAACATTTTAACCAAGCTTAATATAAGCCATATCTAATCTTCCATATGAGATAGAGGAACTTATTGGTCAATATAAAAAGGTTTTGTAGACTAAAATGGATGTCATTATTCTATAGTTTATTTAATTGAGTCTCATTATCAAGTAATGTGTCTATTCCTCTGGATAGGTACATTGCTTGCGGTGTTGCGATAAATTATTCAAACTATTGTATATATGAGATTGATTCAATCTTACACTTTAAAATTTTAAGATATTAATTTTCAAAATTATATATATATATATATATATATATATATATATATATANCTTACTAAAATAATTATAAAAAAATAAATATCAGGAAAATAGAAAATAAATTTCTCTAAGTTCCTTGAAGTCAGAGAGATCAATAAAAAGTAGAAAATTGATTTTTCAAAATAAAATATATTTACCATTTAATTAACTATCAAAATAAACAGATAATTATAAAATTTTAAATATAATTAAATAATTCATGAAATTCAACCCAAGTGATCCTAAAACCTAGGTGAACCTCCAATAATCTTTTTAAGGACAAAAACTTTACTTTGAGTGATTAAAAGAATTAACATGATTTCTTTTTTGGTACCTCAATTAACCCATGAGATATAGGTCAACATGTTTTCAAGGCCATGTTACTTAATTTAAAAGATTTATGAAGATAGGAGCCTTAGGGGTAAAATTGTAATTTTAACCTTCTCCCCTAATTAAAATGTAGTGTATACTAAGGGTTTAAAGGGTAATATTTGAGCCTAAGAAATATCCTAAGGTGATTGAAACATGAGGGTAAGAGGTAGAAACCAATTAATCTCCAATTTTAGAAAAGAAGAGTATAAATGTAATTATTAAATTTATTGAACTTTAGAAGATGAAATTGACTTGAATGATTTAAATGTTTGGGACCTAAGTTAGGAAGTCAATAATCCACTAATCTAGAATCCCAAACTAATGGTTGAGTCATAGGTAATCTTTTAATTAAATGCTCTTAATGCAACCTTTTCCAAAATTACACGTTTACTCCCAATATCTTTTAAGCTTTCTTGTGAGTTAAGTTTAATCTAAAGATACTTGAGGATTAGTTGGAAGATAAATCATAATTAATCTCCTTCAAAAACTACAAGCTGAAGCTTTTTTGTCCCCTTTCTCATGGGTTAAATGAGATATAACACTGAGCACAATTTAAATCTGATGAACATTGGAGTGATCTATTCAACAACATAGTGAGTTCCAATGAACTCAAAATAGTCTTAAGGATTCTTACAAGTTGTTTAGGGTTATACTCCAAACACTTTTATAATCTTTTGGATATTTTAAAGAAGAATTGAACTTATTATGCTTTGTTCTAGAAAACCATTCTTAAAACCTTTTAATGACCGCACCTAGTTATGAATAATGGTCTCTTTAGAACTTTAACTATTAAGTCTTTAAAACTACTTGCTCATGTAGCACCTGTCTTTACTTTGCAATATATACATGATTATGAATGCTTACGTTTCAATAGAAGCAGCGATAATATGACAGGTATGTATTTACTATTTATTTATTGTCATTTTATTTCTACAATTTACTACTGCTTTAATGTATTACGCATGTTTGGTTGAAACATTTTTCAAAAGATAACACAAAAAAATTCATAATTAAGATCAATTTTTTTCAAAATTAAGCATAAAAAATTTTGAAAACAAACAAGCAACATAATACATTCTTTTGAGTTTAATGAGTTCTCTCCAATTTAAAAAAGTTTAACCAGTTATTTAGACTAATTAAATTAAAAAAAATAGTGGTACCAGAATGAGGGAATTGTGAGATCTTAACTGGTGTCGCTCTAATCAAATTTCACCCCCTTCTTAAAACTTGATCAAAAACAAAACTTGTCACTTAAATCGTAAAACCTTAAATATTGAACCTGAAGTTGTCACTTTGACGAGGAGCTTGGCGCTAACACCTTGGACAACGCAACAAGAATGTACAGAGAAACAACTTTGAGAGAACAACCAAATCTAAAACAACACATCTTTCTTTAGAATTAAAAAATAAATGATAGGATTTTGAGGTAACTCGTCTAATATGACATAAATACACAACTCATCTTTAGGCCTTTGCACAACCATGTTGTGCATTTTAATCCTCAGTTAGCATTAAGCTCCGAGGTTGTCGTTCGTTATACATAAATTCCATTATCTTTCAGGCTATTTGTATGACTTTGTCATTTATAATTAAGCCATAAGGAATAAAAATTAGTAGGACAAAATATTAAGTAATCTTCTCCAAATTTGAAGCCAAACAATAGGATAGCTTGAGAAGTCACCGTGGTTCCCCTCGGATCTGTAACATCTCTTACTATCTCTGATTTCTTTGGATTCTAATAAATAACTATTCCTACTAGATATATTCCCTTTTGAATTTCTAATGACAAATCTTAAGAACCTAAAATTTTGAAATTATTGAAGGCAAAACCACTGATCTGAATCGAAAGTATTCTTAAGTGACTTCGGTCACTTAAGATGTAATTAATTATAGAGGCTTGCCTCTATAAGGAACATTTTAACCAAGCTTAATCGAAAGCATTCTTTCGTTGCCATACCTCACTCATTTTTTTCATGAACGGGTATAGTCAACTCCTCTTAGATTCTAGAGCCACTATTTACACACCCCAAAATAGAGAGGTTCCAGGATCCTCCCACCTCTCAAAATTGAGGCAAACCCCCAATAGATGTTAGCTTAGGAGTGGATCTATTGAAGTGAGTTCAGTGCGAAGTCCACCCTTTCCCTTTGGTTTGGATTGGGTCCTTTGCTTGTCTTCTTTCTCCCTTGTGACTGGTTTGTTTTTGACAAATTATGCCAATATTATACTCTCAAAACCTTTCTTCTAATAATAACAAACGAATAGAAGTCCGATGAAATTTGAAAACCTTACAACATAAATGAATTCAAATTAAATAAATAAAACGTGTTCAGACAATGTTTGTTGCATAAGTTTTTTTTTGTCCTGGAACTGCTACAACAGAAGGAAGCATAGGATGAGACTAACATCATGAATCCTCCTTGCAAAAGAATGTCTTTGCCGAAGTTAATTTTCTCCTTTTTGCTATCGAGATGGACTTGGATGTCAATAAGAGCGAGCAGCCTGATGGACCAATCATCCATTTTAGACAATGGTTTAACATACCATGATTAATTTTGGAGATGTTACTGTCACCGTTTTGAGAACCAAGATGCTTGAGACTGTTGAGCCGATAGTAGAGTTCAACCAGAAGACATCCCATGAGTTCTTCCCCCTGAAGAGTGTTTTGGTTAAGAAGAAATTTATTGTTTTTGCAAAGTCTGCTAGAGCCATGAGAAGTACCCCGGGATGGTCATCGCTGCTTCTGCTGGTTATATTGTTGTTACACCTGTCATCATTTCTACCCCGTTCAAAGGAAAGGGTGTTCAAGTGGATGATGAACCTGTCATTACAAAGGATTTGACATTCCCTGCAGCACCTGTTCCCTGATAATTATAGTTGTGCAAAATTTATAAAGTTGACTATGCTTTGCAATGACGATAAAAATTTGATGCGTTATTTTATGAATAATAAATTTAAATAATTTATGTTGAGATTCTACTCAAGTATATGTATCGTTGTCATGTAATACATGACTTTCTATTTAAGCCCCAAATATCGATCCCATGAGGAAGGTTTAAATTCGAAATGATAAATTAACTAGAAAACTCATAGCAATAAAATAAAAATACTGTCACTAATTTTGAATATTTAAGGTACTATCAGAACTATGTTATTAACTACTAGCAAAATTGTAATAAAAAGTTAAACAATAACTAGCAAACTATGTTTATGTGAAGAAGTTATCTAATATGAAAAAATATCTTTCCCACTACAATGAGTTTTTGGTTAAATGAGATGAGATAAAATGATTTAAATCTGTATTGTGCCAAATAGGAATAATTTTAATTCTCTACCCTTATTTAGTGTTTTAAAAAATAGTTGGCTAATCTCAGGTTTAGTCCCTAAATTCGTGGTTAGGCTGGGATGATACTGACTCTCACTCTAGAGCTCCCACTTTCTTTCCCCCGAAGGCTATCACTCATTTTAGTTCTTAAGCACTAAGAATAAATTGAGAATTTTAGTTTGTCACTCTAAAATCTCCACTTCTACGCCCAACAATGTCTATTTTCCTATTTTTTTACACTTAATTCCATGAATAAAACACTCCTCCACAGAATTAAATGTGATTTTCACTCTGTTGTAGAACTCATATTTCATTTCTCGGATCATATGTTTCACAATAGATTTTCACACAGAATTAAATTAAGAACAGAATGGAAAAACCATCTTAATTTATTTTATATTTTAAAATTGACCATCCAAATTATCTCTTCATTTCACCATATCTCAGAGTAGGGAGAAAGATAATGAAAACTATTGAGACTTCATGAGAAGGATATGACAAAATACAAAATTCATGTATAAAAGAAAGTTCATACAACTATAATAAATAAACAACACTTATCTGAAACTCTTTCTCAAAGAAAATCCCTTGTAGCCTCTCTTGGACTCTTTCTCTCTTTACAAGACTCTTGATTCTCTCTTAGAATATATATAAGGAGGAAGAGATATCTCACTTCTCTCCCTCTCCAACAATTCTTAGAAAATAATTCATACTTAAACTCATCACTAAACTCAAAGAACTAACTAAAAACTCTGAGGAACTAAATGACTAATGTACGCAAGGTGGGGGGGAAAGGGGCTTTTTCTAATCAATTTTTGCTCTAAATAGAGCATAATGTCAGTTTTTTAGGAGGTGCATCCAATAACTCTTCAAAAAACATCCAAATTTGTCAAACCTTCTAGAAACTGTACTTGCACGGATAATGACATCGTCAACGCCCATTCTGGCGGCGTCGGCGCCAGTGCCCTTTAATTAATTCTGTGCTTTCTGTCAAATGGCACCGTTGACACTGAACATTTCTTCTAAAACTTCATTTTGACTCCAAATTCCATCCATTTTGCTTCCTTTTTGGTTTAAGTGCTAAAAATCAACAACCTGCAACTAAATATGAAAAATACATTCCGTTAAAGCGCAATATCACAAAAAAATGAGTATAAAATATAGGTCTAAAAATGTATATTTTTTTTTTGCATCAGCACCTTCTATGTTTGAAGTAGGGTCTAGCTCGATGTGCACACCTTTGGCTTGAGCACAAAGAAGGAATAAGAACAGGAGGTTGCTAAGATAAAGAAGTTTAAAGTTGCTGAGGATGTTGCCCCTATAGAAGATTTAGAAGATAAGTTTGGATTACCTAAGTCTTCACCGCTATTAGGAGGGAACATATTCCACTCGTTGTAGCCCAAGATGAGGAAGATAAGAGTAAGATTGCTACTACGCCACCTTGACCTGTCCACTACGATGGTTGGAGAGAGAAGAATATTAAGGCTATGTCGATATCTTAATAATGGACCATAATTGAGAATCTAGCAGTAAAGGAAAACTATTTATTATCAAGCTTGTAACTACTAGTAGGATCGAGGTCAGAAGTTCTGAAGAGTATCTTAAGCCTAAAAAGAATGCTTTTACTTTAGAAGAGAAGGTTCGTCAGCTTTCGCTAGTGGATCTTAAGAACATTAAAGAAATGTCAATTGCGGCAACATTGGAGAAACTAAGGAAGATCTTAAGTAGTTGTCCCAAGAAAGGAAGAATTAGTTCAATGAAGATTTAACCGATCCAATGGAGGAAGAATATGTCGAGGTAAACATGGTCAATACACAAGCATCATCGTCTCTACGGGAGGCTCGGGCACTCATATAGGGAGATGAATCTGATTCATTACAAAGGCTCCTTTAGCAAAAGGACAAGATGATTGATTGCATGGAAAAGAAGATGGGGAGATGATGGCAGCCATAACCATGCTTCAAAGCCAGCCTCAACTGCCTAAAGAATCAGCTACAAAAGTTACCCAGATCATGGATGTAAGAAAAGAATTTAACTCCGTCAACAGAGGGGAGGAACCTAGGAAGGAATCTATCTAAAGTCCAATACCAGAAAAGGATTCAAGCTCATGGTTGAACAATAATGCGAGAGGCCTTAGCCTAGTCTAAGGAGGAAGCATTGATTATGAGGGGTAGACCTTATTGTGAAGAGTTTGATGCTATCCAATACCCTAAAGGCTTCCTACCACCTCTATTTAAGGCTTTCAATGGGACAAGAAACCTCTGACAACATATTGCTCACTTCCGCGTGAGTTTTTATAATGCGGTGAGGGGGGGGGGTTGTGATGCTTTGTTATTTCGCTATTTTGTTAGCATCCTATTTGGAGTTGCGTTTGACTGGTGTGCGGAGCTACCAAATGGTTCAGTGAAAATATTCGTAGAATTGGAAAACCTTTTTGTTAAGAGCTTTGCTGGGGCTCAACAGTGCATCACCATTGGTGATCTTGTGGTCAAGAAACGGTGACCAGATTGGTGGACTATTTTAAGATGAAGGAATTTAAGTATTAAATGTTAACCATAGCTTCAAGAAAAACATTGAATTTGGATTTTGCTGAAGAATCCATGGCCTGATAGCATTGTTCCTCAAGGGTTTTACCATTAATACTTTCAAGAAATTGCTTAGCAAGGGCGTCAGTCTTCAAGAAGAGGCTAATGAGCTCAGTTTTATGGAGAAGCGGGATAAGCAGAAACTGGTGAAAACATTCAAAAATAATCTAGGACTATCTTTGTAGTGTATAATGGCAAGCATTCAATGAAGATTCATACCAAATGACTGCAGTAAAGTTATCAACTGCCACAAAAACAAGATCAGCAGTCATCTCAGTAAAGGTATCATCCGATAAAGAGAAGAAGCTCCTTGGTAGAGCTCTTAAGTAAATTCTTACCTTTTAAAGATGAAGTAGTTGGTAAGATGTTCAATAGTCTAAGGAAGAGATCCAATTTTTAGTTGCTAGAGCCCAGAAAGCCAGTGGAAGTGGATAAGAAAGATCATCCATTGTACTGTGCATACCATAGGATGCTTGGGCATAAACTAGAAGAGTGCTTCACTTTCAAGAATTGGCTCGAGGACAACCTCATAATAGGGAACATAAGGAACCCAAAAGAGTACTTCAAAGACCATGAAAGTAGTTCTGTTATTGTCATTTTGATTTTTCCTATTGTTCTGATTGACCTCGTACGCAGTCGATTATGGATGGAAGACAACATGGGTAAATTCCTAGAGGAAAATGCTATCATATTCACACAGCTTTGGTGTATGCTTCAATTCTAAGTTCAAGACCAGCTAAGCCAACACTATCATTTGCATTTGAGGAGCCACCTCATGAGAAGAATATGGGTAAGAACACATAGGAAAAGGAGAAATTTGATTTGGGGCTGCTTTTCTTAGGATGATTGTTTTTGATTTGGGGGAGAAATTCCTTGAACCTCTGACTCTGTATGATTATTTTTCCCCCCATTGGATACTTGATCTTGATTTAAATTTTATTAATAATTATCAAATCATATTAAACCTCAATGATCGTGATAAGGAGGGTACCGATGAGGATGGTTATGATAGCTCCGGAAGTAACGTACTACTTTAAAAAATCCAGGGACCACTTATCAAAATCAATCAAAAACCCTTAGACTCAGAGATGAATCCATAAGAGCTGGTTGTTCCAGTTTAAGAGAAGACATATGCAAACTCATTAGGAGATTTGAAAGGAATAACAGATATCAACTTAAGAAGCAGAAAAATTTTACCTCTAAGAATAGGTCTGAGAGACAATGTAAAGTAGATGGTTACTCATGGAGAGACAACCTCGTCAGAAACTGAAGTGCCTATTTGGGAAGTAATTGAAGAAACCAGTAAGTGCAATGTGAAGTACAACATTTTAGATCATCTTTAGAAGTTGCCAGCCAAACTAAGCATCTATGATGCTCTGATTCAATAAAAGGAGATGAGAGAAGCTCTGATTATGGCCTTATTCAACCAAGAGATTTTCTTAGCTCAATTGGTAGACAACTCTTGGATGAGGTCTACTTGTTAAGAGAACAGTATGGTGTTACCTTCATGAACAATGACTTGTTGATGAGTACAACAAACTCTAACCGACCACTGTACATTTCAGACACCATTAGCAAATTTATAGTCTCCAGGGTGTTAGTTTATCCAGAAGTATGAATGAATGTGATGAACCTTCAAATTTTAGCCTACTTGGAAATTGATGCCCGAGACCTCAAAATGGACAGGATAATATAAAGCGGCTTCAATCAAAGAGGAGATAGAGCTATTGGATCAATAACACTACCTATGGTGGTCAATGATCTAGTAAGGACAACACATAATTCCACATAATAGATTTCAAGACATCCTTTAGTGCTCTACCGGGTCGTTCCTGGATCCACGAGTACCAAATTGTTTCATCATCTTTGCACTAGTGTATAAAGTACTATGATAGTGGTCAAGAGCAATGCATTAAATGAGATTTACATACATGTTTCGTGCATGAAGTTGGAATCCATGAAGATGTTGCTTACTACGGACCTGTAAAGATGAAAATTTTCTCCAGAAATGTTGGGCTAAATGAAGCGAAAGAGTCAGAAGAGACACAAGATGAAGAAATTTTGATTCTAATTCAGCAGCCCCTCACCACTCTGTTGCAGCATGATGGTGAAGGTTTCTCTAGAGCTCACATCCGAGGCCAATGCCAGGGATGAGGTTGAGGAAGAAATGATGGGACCGTTGGAAAAATGAATCCGACTATCAACCTTGATCGAGAAGATAGTTCTGAGGAAGAAGAAATCAAGAAAGAAGTAATGATGATAAATCTGAGAAAGCCACAATTCAATATTTCTTTAGATGATTAAAAGAATGAAGATTACAAATTAATGTATGACAGGATTAACAACTATGTGTAGACTGGGTCCCTAACTCGGATCCATTCTAATAAGCTCAAGGGTTTGGTGGTTAAGGAGGTACATGGTTTTGATGTCAGACCACTCAAGTTCTACTAGGGTTCTTCTTCTTCCAACCTTGAAAATAATGTAAAACTAGAAGATGTTGCTTCATCTAAATTAATAAAACTGCATTTTGAGTGGTATTCTCCATGTGTCCAAAGATTAATTCAATGTGGTTTCATGCCTATGAAGTGGTCAAAAGACAAGTCACACTATTTTGAGAAATTATGGAGTAATAACAGTCGAACTTTCAGTTCAAAGAAGAGTCATGACTTCGGCACGGTACGGCCAGTGGATGATACAAAATTTTTCCTGGTTGTCACGGATGAGCCTGACAAAGATTTCTTGGTACCTTTAGAAGATCTCAAAGATTCTCTAGTTGAAGATGCTCCGCCAGAATTTGAAGAAGAAATTAAGTCAACAATTGATGAACTAAGAGAAGTTAACTTGGGAACTAGCGAAGAGCCTAGACCAACCTTTATTAGCTTCTAGCTCAATCAAGAAGACTCTGTTAATATAGTAAAATTGTTAATGGAGTACAAAGATAGTTTTGCTTGGAGTTATGAAGAGATGCCTAGATTAGCTCCAGAGGTTGTTGTTCATAAGTTGAGATTTGATCAAGCCGCTAATCTAGTCAAACAAGTTCCTAGAAGAATGCACCTAGAGATTAATCAAAGATGCGGGTGGATTTAGTGTGTTAATTTTACAAATATTTTTCAATATTAAAAAATATACACAACAGATACAATAGCAAATATGCAAATTAATTCCAACAAAAATAACTTCAGTTAAAATAGTTTTATCTTTTAAAAATCTTTAAACTGCAAATCCCCATTAAAAATAATGCAAGTATACGTATCACTCAAGTAATAAAGAGCTCTAATAAAGTCCTAGATATCGATCCCACAGAAAATTTGAAAATTCCTATAAGTAAATTTTTAAGATTATAATGTCAAGTACAATTTTTAAAACTACAAAAAGTTATGTGCGAAGTTTGAATATTAAGTAATAATTGAATGCTAATTAAAATGCAGTTGAAAGTTAAAGTTAACTAAATTAAATGCTAATCTTTCAAAAGTAAATTTATGAAAAATAACAAAGTTTTTTGTGATAGAAAGTTTAAATTTAAGAAAACATACTTCCCCTTTACAATGAGTATATGGATTGTGAAGAAATTAAAATCATTTCTAAATATTTTAAAATTATTTTGTGCCAAATAAGAGCAGTCCTAGTCCTTACCCTCTTTTGAGTGTATAAAGAACATTAATTAATCCAGAGTTTGGTCCCTAATTCCGTGGTTAGGCTGGGAGGATACCGGCTGCCACTCCAGAGCTCCCACTACTCTCTCAGCTGAGGACTAACATACTCACATTAGTTTCCAACCAATTAGATCAATTTGGGGATTTTAATCTGTCACCTTAAAATCTCCAATTCTACATCCAATAAAGTATATTTCCTTATTTATTTGCACCCAACTCCATGGATGAAATACTCTCCCTTGAAATCAAATGTGATACTCCCCATGTTGTAGAAATCATAGCCCTTTCGAAACATATATTTCTCAACACATTATAATATTTTAGTTGGCTAGATCGAAAAAGTAAATGAAGATTGAAGTTCAAATCATCACAAATTATTGACATTAAAAACCGTATAAAATAAAATCAATTCTTCACAAAACCAAACCTCAAAGTAGCGAGAAGGATAAATAAAACTACTCAGAATTCATGAGAAGGATGCGATAAACACAGATTATATATATATAAATAAGTTTATAAAATAGAAGAAATAAATACTCAACTTATCTTACAATCCTTCCCAAGCATCCCTAGAAGTGTAATTAAAAAGAAATCTCTCGCCTTAGTTCTCCTCTTACAATCCTTAAAGAAAATCTTCAAGCCCTTGACATTATCTCTCTCTCTACGTCTTCTTGCCGCCCCCTTTACATGCCACTCCAACTCTCTTCAAGCTCTAGTCTTCGCTCTCTTTTATGAAAGGCTTTCTCCCTCAAAAAATAATTCAAAATTCCCTCCAAAAGTCTACTCAAAAGTAAACTCTTTTGAGTTCAAAAGACATGTCCTTTGATCCAAGAGACATATCCCTTCATAAAAGCACCTTTCAAGATGTCTAGATGCATTGAATCACTCTAAGGGGTGTTTAAAATAAGTGTCATTTTAAAAATTCATGCAAATTTCGTTTCAAACTGCCTTAATCCGCAAAAAGTCTTCTCTGACGCATCTTGTGCCAAATCTGGCGCATCATGTGCCAGCTCTTTGTCAAATGGTGCATCATGCACCAGTTTGTTGAAGACAGCATTGTTATAGGTTTTGGCGCATCTTGCGCCAATCTGTCACATCTTGCGCCAATCTGTCACATCTTACGCCAATCTGTCACATCTTGCGCCAATCTGTCACATCTTGCGTCAGTTTCCCAAAATTCACAGTTTCGGCTTCAAATTTCATCCTTTTTGCTGCTTTTGCTCCAAATACCTAAAATTGATATAGCTGTAACAAAAACATAAAATTACTCTTTTTAAAAGTGCAATATCTTAAAAAATAAGCATTAAATATATACATAAAACAACATATTATTTTGGTGTATCAAAATCCCTCAAACTTAAATGTTAATTGTCCTCAAGTGATACTTTTAATACATAAAAGCATATGATTTAGGTTAGAGATTAACTTATAACTTATATACTTTAGTTTAATAAATAAAATAGTAAAATTTAAGAAAAAATTTAATAACTTAGATTCAAACTTTAAGTTTAAGAGTGTTTAGTAATCAAATTTAAGATTTCTGAATCTCTATTCATTTCAAGAAAAAAATGCAATTTGTCATATAAGGGATACTTAGAATATTCATATGAAAAAGAACTTCATGAAAATTTACTAATAATGGTACTAATACTCCAATATATGTTTAAAAAATGTAATAAAGTCTTTTCTCTAAGTTGATTAAAATGAAGCTAATTTTTTATTAGGCATCTCTTCAAGCTTCTCCTCACTAATTTTTCTTCTCTTTTCTCTATTTATTTTGTTTCATTACTTCTTTTTTTACTTTTAGGATCTTTTCAATCATTTCTTTTCTTTTTTTTTTCAAGTGAGGATTACTATATCTGGATATTCTTTAACAGTTTTGAACTTCACTATCCTCTTCCTAAAGTCTAAAGCCAGACCTTTCTTCACTTTATAAATTCGTATTAGTTTATAATTTTAATAAAGTCTCATTCTTTTCCTCTTACTTGAAACTCTAAAATTCTTAACACTTTAAAAATACAATTTCTTCTACTTTAAATGGAAAAACATAGTCCTATCCTATCATACCAAATATATTTTAACTTTAAAATTAACCTTCATTATTAAAATTTTTTCACCTAAATTTACCATAACATTCATAAACATAAGTATAGTCATTTAAAGTTAAATCTTAATATCCCAGGTCATGTTAAATAAGTTTTAAAAAAATATTGTTAATAGAAGACAAAGAAAATTTAGTTTACTTATTTTTAAAAGAAATTTTCTTTCCCCCCCCCCAAACTTAAATTTTTAAGTAATTTTAAAAAACTATTAGCACAAAATTCAGTTGGTGAAAGAAAATAGTAAATGCATGAAAATAACAACGAACCTATAGAGGATTTTTGACTATGAAACTGGGCTCTAGTATACTTCAGGTACTAGCTTTAAAAGTACATATAGTTTTTAAAGCACTAAACGAGACATAATAAATTCTAAAGAAGTTGTTGAGAATTAAAAACAAAAATAAAAACTAAATATTCTAAAAATGCAGATAAATTAAAAATAAACAGTTACTATTTTAATTTTAAGTTTGCAATAATTGATGAAATTTTTTACGACATCACTTTTAAATGTTAACCACATAACATCCAATCAACATAACAAACAAACAAAAAACCAAGAAAATAAACTAAACTCCAAAAAATATCAATCTTCGTCTCCTCCCTCATCATCATCATCATCATCATCATCTTGTTATTCTTCTTCTTCATCATCATCATGAATAGGAGCATAAGAAGTGAAGGTTGGGCCAGTAGAAAATTCCAAATTGGATTCACCCCTAAGATATATAACCAAAGCTTCCTCAGAAGCTATATCATGTTGAACTCTCCTTTGCTTATATTCATCGTTATAAGAATTTACCACTCAAATTTCTCCAATTTGGTTCTGAATATTAACTATATCCAATTGTTGAATAATGAGTTGATCCATAAAATTCTCAAGTGATACAGAGTGAGAAGTAGATGCCCTACAACTAATGTATAAGGCCTATCATTACCTCCACTCCCGGTCTCAACAAATGATTCAACCCTCTGAACCATATACTTCCCAATTGGATTTTGTGGTTGTAATCTTTCCTCATTTCTACAGGACTCTACTCATGATTACTCACATAGAGTGAACATTAAGGCAAGGTAACCAAAACCACTAGCTGTAGAGCTTTTAGCTATGCTCCGTGCATGATGAACTAGGAGAGCACAAACATTTATTGATTTCATGTTTGGAATGCATTATTTTAATACAGCTATATTCTTCGTTACATTGGCAAGATGATTTATAGGCAGTAATTTAGTAGAGAAGTTAACTTTCTTATTATTTTTAATTCACCATTCTCATCTTCCATCAGTTAGATAGGCAATCGCTTTATCTAGCTATGAATCAGTCATCACAAATGCAACATATTCATCATGAAATACATTTCTTAGCCCATAAAAAGCATTAATCCTTTCTCGAGAATATTCAACTTGCTTACCTCTTACAAGAATGTGATCGTCATCAGTGAACCTCAAGTTGGCATAAAACTCCTGAATCATTGGTGCAATCGCTACTACAGTGAAGTAGTAAAACTATTCCCATATTCTTGCGATGATCAATCTCTCGATCTCGCCACCCGTGTTAGCAAACACCCATTCCTAGATCAATCTTCTTGATCTTATTTGAGTGTTATAACTATGTTGGGCCTGAAATTTGACAAATCTTCTTGTATCAAAATCATATGATGACCTTCCTCTCTTTACTCATGGAGCCATTTGAAGTTCTATGAAAATACAAATAAACTCCAAATAAATTACAAAATTAAAAATCTAACTTTCCAAGTAAGATTAATCAGTAAGAAACTTTTCACCATTAATTTTCTTCATGTTTTTTGATCAAAAATATCAATTTTTGGATATCCCATAATGTAGAAAAAAATCCATGGTGAAAATAAAAAATTTCTAAGTTAAAGTGAGGCTCTTACCAAGAGAAGATGAAAGCTAGGATTTTTGGCCTACGAAATCTTCTATATCGCTTTCAATGTGAAGTCCTAGGTCAAGGTTAAGAGGTAATAGATGACCCAAACAGTAAAAATGGAGTTTTACTATGTGATTTTGCGGTTTTTAAGGCAAACTGGTGTTTTTAGGAATTTGGCGCATTTTGTGCCAAGTTTGGCACATCTTGCGCCAAATCTGGTGCATCATGCGCCAACTCTTTGTAAATGGGCACATCTTGCTCCAATTCCTTAATTATTCCAGATTTCATTTTTTGTGGAAATCTGCTACGGACTGCTTTATGTCAACCTCAAATTAACTCAAATGAACTTTTATAATCATAATTAAACATTACTCTAACAAAAAATCTTTAGAAACAACACAAGAACTTACTTATATATATAAAATATGTGTTATTACAAATAACATTTTTCAAGCCAACAAACATCTAATTCAGTATCCAAAGCAAACCAAACATTGTAATACTGTAATCTAAACATCAAAATACCAAACTCAAACATAAATAGAGTTTGACAATAAAAATAAATGCAATCCAAAATAACAAAACAACTAAAACAAGCAATACTAAACAAAACATTCTGTGAATAGATTAAGTTCAAACACCTTCTTTATTCTCGTGCTCCTGGATATCTCCTATAGATTGGTAGTGCACATACAAGTTGTAGAAGGGACGATAAGGATACCCATCAGTTGAATTCTCCCCAATCCAAGCATGTTTCTTCAACATACGTACCAAACCATCTTCAATACGACTAGTATGTTCAAAATGTTCTTTCAGTCTCCAATCCAGATAATCCAACATTTTAACAATATTCTAAATTGCATGCATAAGATTCTGCACCTCTTTTTCTATCTTCTTAATTTATTTCAATAATGCGTTCAAACTGAAGCAAGACTCAATAGGTGATGAATTCTGGAATGCTTGATCCATTAATACATTCATATCGTTCTCATCTCCCATTCCAATATAGTTGCAAGAAACTTTTGGATCCACCAGCTTCCAAAGAAGAAGCACTTTTTCTCAACTCTCACAAGGTACTAGCAATTGACTGCACAGTAGGAAAATATTGGTTGGATGTCCCAGTCTAGTAGTAGATTCATTGAAAATCAAACTGAAAATAATTCTCACAATTATTGATCTAATGTCAACAGGTTTTTCAGTTTAAATACATTAGTTCAAAATAGCACTCTCCTTAGTTACCTTACAGATTTTCATAGTAGGAAGTAATTTTTATGCATTAAGGAAGTGCATTGCATTAGAAGTAGGATTTAACAATGATGAAGAAAAATTTACATTTACATCTTCTCTGGCTTCCCAATTAGCATCTTCATTCGTAAGGTATCTATAGAGTTCATTCATATTATCTCTCGTAAGGGTAAAATTTGAGTAGTGGCGAATAGGCACATTTTCAATCATAAACATCTGGTTTATTCTTGAAGGAGTGAATTGCACAAACCCACCTCGCACATAGGCAATTCCTTGGTTGTTTTCATGTAGATTTGCATAAAACTCTTTCACCACAGGGACAACTAAGGCGGCAGTAGTGTAAAAAAAACTTCACAGCGTCACTACCCAATAATCTCTTCCACTCAAGTATTCATTGTGCTGAATGCTTGGCCTCCTCTTCACTAGAACTCAATCATGTAACTTTTGTGCATCAAAACCGATGTACTTTCCCTTGAAAATTCCAAATCTAGTGGAATTTTTTGAGTGGGATGCCATTGAAATTGAAATCTAGTGAATCTTCCCTCATTTTCCCCCATAAAATGGACTTTAAAATCAATTTTTGGGAGTTTTAAGGAGAAGAACCCGCCAAAAAACTGCCTTTTGAAATGTTTTAAGTCATTTTTGTCACTGCGGTGCATCATGTGCTGATTCTAGTGCATCTTGTGGTAGCTCTCTGGAATGTGTCACATCATGCACCAGTTCCAAAAAATTTGCCATTTCAATTTCGCTCCAAAAAATTTTCAATTCTTCCAAAAAATTTAATAAATAAAGATATTGTAAAATATCTCAATTTCAAATTTCTCAAATATAGGGACTCTATAAAAACACAAATATAAATATAATTTAATATTCTGAATGAAAACACAAAAGAAAAATAAACAACAATAAATAAGGGTTGTCTCTGACAAAGCAGTTTATTTAATGTTGTCAGCCTGACATTCCCAATCTTTATTTTGGCTGACCCAACATTACAGTCTCTTTGAAAACTAGTCTTTACCATCAAAATATGGTTTCAATCTGTGCCCATTTACTTTAAATACCTTTCCAGTTTTAAGATCTTCAATATTAACAGTTCCATAAAGATAGACTTTTACAACTTTGAATGGCCCTTTCCACTTAGACTACAGTTTTCCAGAAAATATTTCAATCTTATATTGTGTAGTAAAACTTACTATCCAGGCTCAAATTCCTTCTTTATTATCTTCCAACCATGCCATTCCTTCATTTTTTTCATATAAATCCTAGTATTATCATAAAATTCATTCATAATTTGTTCAATCTCATTCAATTGCAATAATCTTTTCTCACCAAAATTTTTAAAATTAAAATTGAATTCCTTAATAGGCCAATAAGATTTATGATTCAATTCTACAGGCAAGTGACAGGTCTTCCTAAAAATTAATCTATAAAGGGAAAGTCCTATAGGTGTCTTATAAGTTGTTCTGTATGATGGTCGACACTATTTTGGTTATGGGGAGTTGCCCGTTGAAAGCTTTCGATAACCAGAATCAGAATCCCGTCGCCAGCTTCGGAGGGACATTTTAATATATATATATATATATATATAT
>JXCR01116002.1:538112-553181 GCA_002079205.1 Phalaenopsis hybrid cultivar
ATATATATATATATATATATATATATATATATATATATATATATAATTTTAGATAAATATGAAATTGAACTAGTCCCATATCTTTCAAAGTTTAGATGAAAGAGCGCTACACCTCTGGCAATGTATCTACCTCGAAAGATAAACACATAACTTGATAGTGAGGCTCAATCAAATAAACTAAGAAATGTATGACATCAATTTTGTATGCAAAAACATTTTTATTAATAAGCCGGCAAGTTCCCTTATTTAATTTGGAAAATTAAATAGGGTTTATATTAAGCTGGGTTCGAAAAAGTTTCCTATAAAGGCAAGCCCTTATAGTTAATTACATCTTTGATAAACGAAGTCACCTAAGAAAACTCTCGTTAAAAATCAGTGGATATTGTCTTCAAAGAGATCAAAGGAAAAGGACTTTTCAATGAAATCGGACAAAGAAGTGTGAAAGGGGAATGACTTGAATTTTGAAACATTTATTATGAAATCCAAAGAAAGAAGATTAGGGGATGTCACGGATCCTGAAGTGAACTCTGGTGACTTCCTAAGCTATCCTATGATTTGGCTTCAATTTAGAGGAGAAATATATAAATGTTTCATCCTGCCAATTTTATTTAGTTAGAGCTTATATTTATGTGAAACAATCACACAAATAAACTGGAAGATGTGACAATTTAGGTTGTGACGAACGACAACCTCAGAACCCTAAAGCAAGTTGGGGCTTATATTGTATAGCAGAGTCATACAAAGGCCAAAAGATAAGTTAGGGATTTATGTCGCACTAGGTGAATAATCTCAAAATCCTATGGTTTAGTTGTTTAATTCTAAGGAATGGTTTAGCTAATGTAGACAAATTGACCAAGGTTGACAAATTTGACCAAATTTGAACAACTGGGCTAATTTTGACCAAGTGTGCCTTAGGGTTAGTCATTTGACCAATTTTAAGTCAGAGTTGACCAAATAGTCAAGTTTGACTAATTTGACTTGAGGATTAACAAAATGGTCGATGTGATGACTATTTGTTCAACGGTTGACCAAATTAGGGTTTTTTGTTAGTTTTTTGATCATTTTAGGTGTTAATGTGGTTTGAACCCAAAAGTAGTGTAATGAGAGTTAATGCTACTTTCAAAATTTTGGGTACCCTAGGTGAATTCATATAGTGATCAATGTCAGTAACCCCCTCTTCCCAGGGAATTTAGGGGTCATGATGGTCACTAAATTTTAAGAGGTGTCTATGGATTTTGAGTTGATGTAGGTGACTCAAGGCATGTCTTCTCCATGTGTATCAGTTTAAAATCCTCACAAAAGTGAGGTCAATAAATGGGCCCCCAATATGTGTGAAATATTTAATAAGTATGCCACACATATTGGCGTTGATTGAAATGGTCCAAATAACTTAATGAAATTGTCAGTTTGTTGTGAAAAAGAATATGATTGTACCGTGTCAAGTAATTCATCATCCATTGTTTAAGGTCTGTTAGGGAGAAGAGTGTTATGACTTATAAAGAAGTCATAAGGAAAAAAAATTATAGGAAAGCCACATTTCTTTGTCAAGAAAGGCTTAAATCCCATAATGAAAGAGTGAATCAATGCTATATTCCATTGAAGGAGGTCTTATATCATTTCTTAAAAGTATTTAATGTCAATTTTGAAAGAGGTTGGCTATGCGACATATATTCTTTTCCAAAGAAAGGACTAAAGGAATGTCATAATTCCATGTTAGGAAGGTCTTATATCCAATAGTAAAAAAGCGAGTGGATGCCATATTCCATTTAAGGAGGTTCAAGTGTATGTACTGGAAAAGGAATGCTACGCAACTTACATCCCATTCCATGGAATGCCATAATTCTATGTCAGGAAGGTTTTATATCAAATAGTAAGAAATATAGTAGATTCCATATTCAATTTAAGGAGT
Source organism: Phalaenopsis hybrid cultivar (assembly GCA_002079205.1). Classification (NCBI taxonomy): domain Eukaryota; kingdom Viridiplantae; phylum Streptophyta; class Magnoliopsida; order Asparagales; family Orchidaceae; genus Phalaenopsis; species Phalaenopsis hybrid cultivar. Next base: position 540,022 of record JXCR01116002.1, read on the forward strand.
TCTTGTACTACAACTCAGAGATGTCAAGTGTCAGTACTGAAAGTGGAATGCTATGCAAATTACATCTTATTGTAAAGAAAAGAATAAATGAATGACATAATTCTATGTCAGGAAGGTCTTATATCATATAGTAAAAAAGAGAGTGGATGCCATATTCCATTTAAGGAGGTCTTATAATACAACACAAATATGTTAAGTGTTGGTATTGGAAGAGGAATGCTATGCGACTTACATGCTATTCCAAAGAAAAGACTAAAGGAATGTCATAATTTTTTGTCAGGAAGGTCTGATATCCAATAGTAAGAGAGAGAGAGTTGATGTCACTCTCCATTTAAGAAGGACTTATACAACAATTTAAATGTGTCAATTTTTCTGTCTGGACAAGGAATGCTATGAGACTTATATCCTATCCCAAAGGAAGAACTATAGGAAAGTCGTACTCCATGTCAGGAAGGTCTTACATCTGATAGTAAGAGAGTGAGAGTAGATGCCATGTTCCATTTAAAGAGGTGTTATAATACTACTTAGAGATGCCAGATGTCGATATGTCTATTAAAGACACATAAAGATAAATTTATTGATTTAAGGTTTCCATTGGGGATTTGATTTTATGAGTTGAAATTTTCATTTTGTAGAATTTTTGTTCATTTTGAAATTATGTAGGTGTTCATTTTGACATTTCTGGACTTGCACAAGAATTATCAATAACTAGAGATTTTGTCTTTTACAGTGAAATTAGAGTATTATTTAACCACAAAAGATAGCATAAAATGATACATAGGATGTCGGTAGTACACCATATACCATACATCAAACATCATGTCAATATTGTCTTCAAAACATGGAACAAGTTTCCAAATTCATCATCTTGTCATATCAATAGTCTTGGATACTACTAGACCATCCATGGATGTCCTACACTCCTAGATACTTTTGGAAATAAATCCCATCAAGTGAACTCAGGTAGGTAGTTTCAAAGGTTATTGTGCTTAGAGTTCTGGTGTGAGTTGATATTCAATAGGACACTTGTCAGGGCACATCCTCTGTAGTGTTTTTGAGATCCATTATCTGCTCACACTTGGTATGCAGTGCTTGGCTGTGTCAGCTCCATTTCCCTGTAACTCTAACACTGATCCTCGTGGGAGGTAAATTTGATAAGAACCGAAAAATTCTCCTGGGCTCATTATCCATCTTTCAAAATCATGACTGTCAATTTGTGGTGGGGTACAGTCTCCATCTCATAGAAATTGATAATGCAACTGTCTGAAATACAACTAGATGGCATTATGTCCCAGCCACTGATGCACCTAAAATTTACCTATTTTTAGAGTACATTTTATGCTCATTTTATGTATATTTTTAATGATATTACACTTTAAAAGAATTTATTTTGTATATTTTTTATCTTCAGGTACAAGAAATGAACTTTTGGAGAAAAGGAAGCAAAAATGGTGCAATTTGGAGTAAGAACGAGCAAGAAAGAAAATTTTGACCTCACACATTTCGATATATCTTTCTACACTTTATCTCCTTTACGTTTCTCACATTTTATTGAATGAAAATACACTTTAAAGAAAGTTTTTTTTATGCTTTTCTTGTAGGGTATATTTGTTAGGAGCAAAACACAACTAAAATGGGGCGAAATGGAGCTAAACGGAGCAAAACAGTAGAGCTGCTGCAGGGTGGAGCCAGAGGCACCAGAAATGGTTCCATATGTGGTAGAATCAAGAGAATAGGTACCAAAGGTGCCAGAATGGTGCCAAAAGCACAAAAATTCAGAGAAACGGTGCCACAAAGATCTAGACAATAATGCTGGAGGAGCCAACAATGAGTTTTGAAGTATTTTTAGTAGCTTTTGACTATTTTGAGATGTTCTAGAATGCTCCAAGCAAATCAAACGCCCCGTTGAGTGGTTCAATGAATCTAGAAACTTGGGAAAGGTGCTTCAATGAAGATATTTGTCTTTTGGAATGAAAAGATGTCTCTTTTGGGCAAAAAAGAGGAATTTAATTTCTCTTTAAAATAGAGGGGATGGCGCTCTCATGGATGATAGGTAGGTGTGTGTATGATGGGAAAGTCAAGAGGAATGCTTAGGGATCTTAGAGTAGGAGTAATAATGTAGATTTCTTTTTGTGAAGAAATTGGAGAGGGGATTTTGAGAGAATCTGTAAGGAATTGTACTAGCTTTGCATGGTATAGTAGGAGACTTTGTGGGATAGATTTTCGTCTTTCTCTTAAGGGGAAAGAGCTAAGTATTGTATTCTTCATTATCTTATGATTTTGTAAACACTTATCCAGTCGATTTGCTTTGATGTAATGAATTTTTTCATTGTGTTTTCTTCATGCTTTGTGAGTGGTTTTTCTTACCCTTTCTTCTTGTTTGAAAATTATGGCAAGATAAGATTATGTTGTTGTTTTCATTTTAATATTCTTTTACAATGATTAGGATGCATATGAAGGATTTTGAGATGCATGTTAGTATGTGATTTTAATTATAAATGAGATGATTTTTTACTTGAACTTCATTTACATTGCAATTTAGGCTTGTTGTAATGTTAAAATTTGTTGAGAAAAGTATGATCTGAATGGGCTATGATTTCTACAATAAAATAAGAATCACATTCAATGTCAAGGATGATAAAGTAGTCCATGGGGTTTAGTACAAATAAATAAGGAAATATACTTTTATGGGCGTAGAATTGGAGATTTTAGGGTGACAAACTAGAATCCCCAATCTGTTCTAGTTGCTTGGAAACTAAAGTGAGATTTTTAGCCCTTAAGCAAGGGAGAAGTGGTAGCTCTAGAGTGGCAGCCAATATCCTCTCAACCTAACCACGGATTTAGGGACCAAACTCTAGATAGTCAATTGTCGTTATGCACTCTCAAAGGGTAAAGAATAAGATTGCTCTTATTTGGCACATACAATATTTAATGTATCTAATTTCTCTACATTATCCAATTCACTATATAAAAATAGTAGTTTTTAACATCTCAAAACTCTCCAAACCAATTCATCCAGACAAGGTTATCTTTCAAATTAATATTTAATTTTAGGAGTAGTTGTTTGTTGTTTTAAACTTAAGACTAACCTTTAGGAGTACTTGTTAGTAAAACCACTTAAATGGACCTTCCAAACTAAGGGCTGATTGTAGTAGACTAGAATTACCGTAAGAAATTTCTTACCTAGCTTCTTTGTGGGATCAATAGTGAGGTTTTTAAAGAAAGTCCTATATTACTTAAAGTGATATGTGCACTTGCGTAGAACCTCTAGTGTGTGAGCTATTTTATGTATTTTATAACATTTTGATTTTAACCACTAAAATAAATTAGGTCAAGTTTTTTGTCATATTTTTTAATTGGGTCAAGATTTTAGCATTGTTACCGGGGATTTAAATTGGTATAATCATATAGAAAAGTAGCACACACCAGGGGCACATCAAGTTTTTGGCGCCGTTGCCGGGGATGTTTCAGTAAGAACTTTAGAAGAATTTTAGTTAAACCTATAAGACCCAAATTTGAAATTTATAGTACTATTAAATAGTGTGTTTATTTATTATGTTTTTATTTTAAAGAAAATCCAAAAAACCAAATTTTTTTAGATATATGTCTATTAATTAAATCATTAGATTTATATGCGTCGTTCAGGAGCTACAAATCTTGCATTTTACGAGTCAGATTTGGAGAGAACTTTAAGAAAGATAATGAATCAAAAAAGACTCCATGAATTTTATGTAGAAGTGGCACATGAACTACATAATGAATATTTAGCTTTGGATTTTAATGTTAGTAGCTTTGAAAAAGTAAACCCCAAGAGAGTGGTAAATTTTTAAGATGATATGCTTACTATTTTAATTTCTCAAGTTGTAGATATTGAGAGGAAGTTAGATATTTACATAGAAAGTTATCCTCAAGGACCCCTAATCTCGATATTCTTTTATATGTAGAATTTAAGAAGTTGACACCACTAATTAAAGACTTTAATCCCCAGTAATGACACCGAATACTTGATCTAAAGCAAAGTAAGATTTCAATTATAATTCTAAGGATTATACACAAGTATACTTATCTTTATCATGTAATATAGGGCTTTCTGATTAAGCCCCAAGTATCAATCCTATAGAGATTGAGGTTAATCACGACAACTTTCAAGAGAAGTTCTAGTCTATAATAACATGCCCTAGCTTGGAAGGTCAATAAAAGTTTGGGTTTGATTATATCCTACAACTATCACTACAATACTACTTCTACTCTTAAACTAAAATACTTAGTGAAAATGAGAAAGTGGGGTTTAATATATTAAAGCAATTTTCCCATGCAATGAAATTAGTGACATGTGTAAAAGTAAAATAAGTAGTGAGAGAGATTATGACAAATATGAGCAATTATATTCCTTACTCTTACTAGAGATGCTAAAAAAAACATTAGTTAATGTAAAGTTTGAATAGTTCTGAAGACGGGCTAGGCAGGGAAGATACTAGCTCTCACTCTAGAGTTCCCTCTTATCCCTCCACCTGGAGGCTAACATCTTGCATCAAAACCTAAGACAATAGAGCAAATTGGGGGGCTTTAGCCTGTCACTCTAAAGTCCTCTAATTCTACACCCATTAAAGATTATTTCCCTATTTATTTGCATTCAATCTTATGGACTACATTCTCTTTCATACAATCTCATGTGATTCTACCACAGTTGATTGAGACAACACCATCCCGGATACATGTTCTCACAATAGATTTTAACATGCAACTTGATCAAGTTTTCATGTAAATGCAGAACAAAGTAAAATCATCACAATATATTCTCACTCTACTCAATTCTATATCCTACACATGCATACTAACTCATTACAAGAGGGAAGAGTAAAGAAAACTACTCAATATACATGGAGAAACAACAAGAACTTTTCATTGAACAAGACTTTGAAAACATACAAAAAAAGTACTAAATTCCAATCAAAATACAATGAAAATACTTATATCTAATAAAAATCAAACTCTTTTTGCATAGCAAAAGTAATCACCTTACAATCCTCTCCAAGAATAAAGTGAAAAGAAAAGAAGTAATCTCTCACTCTCTCTATCCTTCTCACCTTGCCACCTCCCTTAGGGCTCACACCCAAGCCTTCTTCTTCTCCTCCGAACCTTGTTCTCTTCTTCTAATTAATACAAGAGTTTAAAAGATATTTTAAAAACATTTCCATGCCATTTTTTATGATTTCCCAAGAGATGCTTAAGTGTCTCTTCAAAACTGTCCATATTCATTTAATCTTCCAAATGGTGCATGAAGTGCCTCTTTAAAATTCCATATAACCACCACAAATTCTTCTAGAAATTCCATTTTTTCATTTCCAACCAATTTTCCAAGCGATGCATGAAGCACCGCTTCAAAAATCGTCCAAATTTGACGTATATTCAAGAATTTATATTGAAGACCCCCTCTCTGTCTGGTGGCACCTATGTGCCATTTTGGCCACTTAAGAGCTGGGCACAGGCACTTAAGTGTCCGCTTTAGGTCCCCATGGCTCTGGTGTGCCCCGATTTGACCCTATTTGCTCCGGTTTGCTTCGTTAGGGTCCATTTTTGTTCCTTTTGCACCAATCACTCCAAATTCCTCAATTTGATGTACCTACAACCAAAAACACAAGAAAAACTACCTTTAAAGAGTAATATAATTATAAAATAAAGCATAAACAATAATACATTCTTAGGCATATCAACCCCAATTATAAAGAAAAAAATTATTTAAACTATTAATTAAGCCAAACTATTTTAAAACAAGCCATGAGATATACAATTCTTATTTCAATTATTACAATCCAGGTTGGGAAAATCATTTGAATTTTAACTGTAATAATAATTTTGGAGGAGAAGACTAATTTTTGGAATAAAATCAATTTAATCAAATATGTAAATGGAATAATCATGGCTATTATAAAGATGAACTCTGTTTTACTCATAATTTTAACTTCAACTGACATAAAGAGGAGGAGTCACTATTAGAAAAGAATGTGATGCAATTGGCAGGTCGGTTGGAAAGTCAAAAGAGTGAGTTGGAAAATCATGAGGTCGCAATAAGGAATATAATAAACCAACTAGGGCAGATTATTAATGCAATTAATAATTGCCCCTCAGAGAATTTATCTAGTGACCCTGAGATAAACCCTAAGGAGATGAATGATGAGTAATATAAAATTATTGGACTAACTTTTTGAAGAGAATTCGAGGATATGTTCCAAAAGAACATGGAGTTGGGAGATGCTCATAAAGAGATTGAAAGACCAATGGAAAAAACTCTTAAGGAATCAGAGAAACATATTTCCTCAATTAAGAGAAATATAGAAAGACCGTCTCCACCATTTGCTAAGCACCAAAGAGACAAATTGAAAGACAACCCTGAACAAACGAGTAACCTAGAAGAATCTGATATAGAATCTGAACTATCTAAAAAGAATTTGATATTTCATAATTTCAGAGATTATGAAGTATCATATAAAAATCAGTTTCTTATAAATTTCAAGGATGATATTAATATGAGAATTGAGAAAATCACTAGAATAATATTGGATCTAGAAATAAATATGAAGAACAATGATATGAATCAATTTGAAAGAAAGAGCTAAAAAATTAAATTCAAGGACTTTATATGAATTCCTGCATCTAGAAAAGATTGGGTGATTAATCTAGGATTACTTACATAGAATTTTGATCTAGGTGGAATCATTTGTTGGGATAGAGACGTTAAACCAAGCACTTTATGGAAGGCAACCCATAGTTATCAGTGTGGTTTGATTTAGTGTGTTTGAGAGTTATGATTGTTAGTGTTGTATTGTGTTTGCTTTGGTGTGGATTGATCAATATGATTGATGATTGGTAGATGTTTAGATTGTTAGTGGTTTGATTTGTTCTTTGTATGTCATGAGGGCGGTGAATTCTTAGCTTTTTATTATGGCTAAAAATGTATGTTCTCTTGTAGCAAATGGATTGATGAGTCCCTTATGACTCGGGTCTCACTCGGACTTGAGTTTTACAAGAGACAATATGAATTTTAATAGTGATAGTTCCATTTCAATTTTTTTACATCCTTTCTTTGACTGTGTTTTCATTTGGTAGGAGTCGCGAACCTACTTGATGAGCAAATTGTGGATGATCTTACACTATCTTTATAATTATAAGAGTTGCTTAATTAAAAGGATATGGTGATGCCTAAGGTTGGTGCTCGAGAGCCAATATAATAGGGATAATCATATCTAAGGGACTAGACCTTAAAAAAACATTATAAAGTACCCAATAAATTAGTTTAATGATTCCGTTAGAAATTGAAAGTAAGTTAGTGAGATGGGATGAGTTAAAGGAAAAAATTAACCTCATATAGCCTGTGTGTTCTGTTTGTGTTTTATGATTGTTTTTATGTTACAAATTTATATAAGACTAGAAGAACATATTTATATAACTATGCTGATACTTGTTATGCTAGTTAGACTTTTTTTAATTTCATTATGGCATGTTTAGTTTACATTTACTTTATGCTACACATTTTCTATCTTGATGAGTACTTGTAGATGTTTTTGATAGACATGAGTGGCAAATAGAATTTCTGAATTGTTTTCTTCTTGCTTATATTTTTTGTACTAAATGTTATACATGTTAAAAATCAAGTTTGGGGGTAGGAAGAAAAATGAAATTTCAAAGTTAGTGTACTTCCTTTTAGTGCAAGCTTGTCTTTAGCAAGATTTAATTTCTTCTACAGTCATTCTATCCTGATTATGCATTTATATGAAATTAATAGGATATTATAGTAGTTGGTAGATTTAACATTTAATTTTTCTTCCTGCTACATTTTATAGAATCGATTGCAAAATATTTATAAACTTATGTTGGGGGGAGGAAAAAAATAAATTTCAAAGTTAAACTTTATTTGTCCTCATAGAAACTACAAATTAATTTTATTTTGGTTTTTGTTATGTGGAGTTATTTTAAGATTATTAAAATTTTAAGTATAGAAATGAAATAGGAAAACTTAGTAAGACTTTAGTAAAAAGGATGAAACTATAATTAAGATGTGTAATAGAGAGTAACAGGAAAATGATTTTAATATTTATAATAGGAAAAATTGAATTTCTAAAAAATTAAAGATTTTTATAATAATAATTTTTAAATAATTTAAACTCCATTAAATTTTTTTTTAATAATAGTACATTTTAAGTTATGGAAAGAAAATAAGTTTTTAACTTTATAAAAGGGATAATGAAATTCAAAATCATTAAAAGCTTATCCATATATAGTAATCCTCATCTAGAAAAAGAAAAAGAAAGGAAAAAGAAAAAGAAAAAGAAAAGAGAAATGAAAAAGAAAAATAAAAAGAAGAAAATAAAGAAAGAAAGAAAAATAAAAGTATGTAAAAGGGAGAAGAAGCTTGAGGATTATGACCTAATTAAAAATTGAGTTCACTTGAATCTTTCTGAGGTATGAAACTTAGTATCAATCCTAAGCTCACTTTCAGAAAGTATTATTAAAATTACTTTTTCTACATGTGATAAATTTTGAAATTAATATTTTTCTAAGAATCCAAAGTTTGGAAAAATTTCTATTATTTCTGAATTAAATAGAAAATTATGATTCCAATAGTTTAGTACTAAATATTCTAATACCTTAGATTTCATCTAAATTACTGTAATTTCTTCTAATTTGGACTATAAAATTTACAGAAAATAATTTTAGTACAACTTAAAGAAACTCGCAAACATAAATCAAAATATTTTCAAGTTGTAATGTTACTTGAGGACAAGTAACGTTTAAGTTTGGGGGAATTGATGTACCTTAAAATCACTTATTTTTAAAGTACATTTCATACTCATTTTATGCACATTTTTAAGTATATTAAACTTTAAATGAAGGTAATTTATATATTTTGGTCTTCAGGTTCAACAAATAGACTTTTGGAGAAAATAAACAAAAAAGGGTGCAATTTGGAGTAAAAACGAGCAAGAAATAAAATTCTGACCTGGCATATTTCGATATGTCTTCCTAAGCTTAATCTCATTTACATTTCTCAAATGTTTTTGAATGAAATTAATATTTAAATAAAGTTTATTTTCATGCTTATCTTGTAGGTATATCTGTTAGGAGCGAAACACAACTGAAACGAGGTGAAACGACGCTGAAACGGAGCCAAACAGAGCGACATGGTAGAGTTGCTGCACGGTGGCACCGGAGGTGATAGAATCTAAAGATTAGATGCTAGAGGTGCCAAAATGACACCAAAAGAGAAAAATTCTAGAGATCTGGCGCCAGAGTGACTAGAAAACTGAGTTAAAGGCGACATCGACTAGTTTTGAGGAACTTTTGGTGATTATTGACTATTTTGAGATGTTCTAAAAGCATCTAAGTGAGTTAAATGCCCCATGGAGTGGCTTAGTGAATCTAGACACTTGCAAAAGGCTTATGAATGAATAGATTTTTGTCTTAGAATGAAAATATGTCTCTTTTGGGAAAAAAGTGGAAATTTGTGTCTCTTTAAAATAGAGGGGCTAACGCCTCTCATGGATGATAGGTAAGCATGTGTATGAGGGGAAAATCGAGAGGAATGCTTAGGGATCTTAGAGTAGGATTAAAAATGTAGATTTTTCCCTTTTTTGGAGAGATTGGAGAGGAGATTTTGAGAAAATCTGTAAGGAATTGTATTAGCATTGCATGGATTGGCGGGAGACTTTGTAGGGGAGATTTTCATCTTTCTTTAAAATGGAAAAGCTAAGTATTGTAAACGCCATTATCTTATGATTTTGTAAATACTTATATAGTGGATTTGCTTTGATGTAATGATGTTTTTTGTTATGTTTTCTTCGAGCTTTGTGAGTAGTTTTTCTCACTCTTTCTTCTTGTTTGGAAAAAGTGGCATGAGAAGATTTTTCCATTATTTTCATTTCACTTTTCTTTTGCAATGAGTAGGATTCATGTGAAGGATTTTGGGATGCATGTTAGTATGTGATTTTAATTATAAATGTGATGTTTTTTTACCTGAAATTCATTTACATTGCAATTTAGTCATGTTGTAATGCTAAAATTTGTTGAGAAACATAAGATGCAAAAGTGATATGATTTCTACAAAAAAGTAATAATCACATTCAATGTCATGGATGAGAGTGTAGTTCATGGAGTTGAGTGTAAATAAATAGAAAAGTATACTTTGATGGGCGTAAAATTAGAGATTTTTTTTGTGACAGACTAAATTCCCCAATTTTGTTCAATTGCTTGGAAACATAAGCAAAATTGTTAGTCTCAGGTGAGGGAGAAGTGGGAGCTCTATAGTGACAGCCACTATCTTTTCAACCTAATCACAAATTTAGGGACCAAAATCAGGAATAATCAACGCTCTTTATGCACTGTCAAAGGGTAAAGAATATGATTGCTCCTATTTGGCACATAAAATATTTAATCTATCTCATTCCTGTACATTAACTAATCCACTACATAAAAATAGTAGTTTTAAACATCTCAAAATTCTCCAAACCAATTCATCCAGAAAGGGTTATCTTTAAAATTGATATTTTCATTTAGGAGTAGTTGTTTGTTGTTACAAACATAAGACTTACCTTTACGAGTACTTGTTAGAAAAACAATTTAAATCGACCTTCTAAACGAAGGACTGATAGTAGAAAACTAAAGTTAGCCTAAGTGATTTCTTACCTCACTTCTCTATGGGATCGATACTGGAGTTTTTAAAGAAAGCTCTATTTTACTTGAAGTGATACGTGCACTTGTGTAGAACCTCTAATTTGTGAACTATTTTTTATATTTTATAACATTTTGATTTTAATCCCTAAATATAACTTAGGTCAGGTTCTGGACCATATTTTTGAAAGTAAAATTACAGCGTAATTTTGAGACAGGTCAATTTTTTAAGCACTGTTATTAGGGATTGAAATTGACATAAAACATGCAGAAAAACAACACACACGAGGGGCACATTAACCACCAATGACTTGATGATCTGGATAATCACTGTAGGCATCAGATCTACTTTTTCATTCTGTAAGATTTCTAGAGTGTTTCCATCTCTGTCCTTAGCATAATTATAACAACATCCACATTGGATAGTTATTCATCCTTTTCCATGTATCTATTTATTTGGCTTAGAGTATGTTGCCCTTTTTAAATTTCTTGCTCATCCACGTTCATGAGCTTCCATCACATGTTTGATGATAGCTACTTGTTCATCTTCAACCAAGACTTTAGCGACCAACTATATACAATCAAGTATGTTGATCGTACAACCTTAAACATGCTTAAAATTTTCAAAATAATGTCATTTGATAATCTAAGTGCGCCTCAACTCTTCTTTAGAAATGATTTTCTTATCAGTTGGTTAATCTAACCTTTTTAGGTTGAGAATCGATACATATAGACTTGGAGTAAGGACAATCATTTTTAGTGTATACTCAGTGTTGACCTCACTTTTGTTTGAGGTCTAGAAACTTCTTTAGTAGCCTAGGTCTAGCCATAGGACTTTCATACTGACTAGTCTTAGAAAACTAGAAAAGGTACCCTCACCATTATAAACTCAAAACTCTTCTCTTTACTCAACTTGAAGTTCCACATATTGGTCCTAAACTCTAGCACTTAGCAGGTAAGATCATTATGGGGGAGCTCAAGAAGAGTTCCTATATGATTACTTGGCCTTAAGATTGACCTTGGGTGTTGATTTGGAGCTAAGGTACACCATACCCTCACAATACCCTCACAGTACCCTGGCTAAGACCAATACATAAGGACCCAAAATGGGGATTTCATTGATCCATGGTTCATTTAGAATTTATATCTATCCAATTCTACTTGAAATGCTTATCTTTGGTCTTTTGCCCCAGACACCCCAAGTTACCTAACTGCCCTTGAAGTCCCAATTTTGGCCAAATGACCAAATCACATCAATTGGACTTATAACCATGCCAATTGACCCAAAGAAATGTTGTATTTGCTTCATAGCAATATTTTATATCAAATTTGACCAAAAATTTGCATTGTTAAAACCTTTTGATCATCCAATTTGGTTTAAATCCAAAACCCCAAATTAGCCCCAATATTGGCTAACACCCCAAATCTCAACAATTGAATGCCCTAAACCTCAAATTGGCATCCAATTTTTGTTGAAAATCCTTTGTGAGGTCATTTGTGACCAAACACAACAATCAATTTGAGCTTAATCCAAAGCTAGCTCAAGTTTGACCCAAATCCCATATGCCTAATTTAGGTCTAAATCCAAATTTCATCAAAATCCACTAAAGTCACAACCAAATTGATTTCAAAATGACTTTCATCCTTCATGAAAGTTGTTCATCATGATGTTTTACACCAAACAAAACAATCAATTTGGACTTAGCCCATGGCTAGCCCAAGTTTGCCCAAACTTAGCGCCAACATGCTTAAAATGGGTCAAAAATAAAAAATCCACCAAATTGATTAACCAATTGACCTCGAATGACTTTCACCCTTCATGAAAGTTATTCCTCATGGTCTCTTACACCAAATGCTTTATTTAATTGGGCCAATTGACAGTCTAACCTAGTCCAAACATAAGATTTGGTCATATGCACCTTCTTGGACTTATGGCCAAATCCAAACCAATTGAGCTTGGTATGGTCAAATGAGCCTTACCTTAACTCATCCTAGACTCTAGAGTTGAGTTTAAAACCAGCCACCAACCCATGGTTAAGCTTGATATTTATCTCATGGGAAAATTTTTTTTTTAATTTTTAAAGGGATAAAGAGAAGGTTAAATCAAAGTACTTGCTATACCACATGTCAATACTCTATGGTGCCATTTTTACTGCTCATTATAAGCTTTAACCATGACCCAACCCTTAGTTAGCCACTTTAACCCAAGATAAAGCCCAAAACCGTGAGCCCCCACATGGCCAATACCCAAATCCATGCCAAGAAGCCACCTCAGCCCAAATTGAGCTGAGAGCTCCTCTGCTTAACACCAAAGCAGTGGGGCTAACCCCTCAATTGGCCAGCCAAGCTTCCCTTTGGCCAATTTCTATAAAATGTACCTCTCACGGCCATGAATAGGGTGATAAAAAAAAATTTTCACCAAGGCCTCCTAAACTCCTCAGAGAGCTTTTCTAAGAGTCCCTTAGCACATTACAATCCATTTCTCTCTCCCAATT
>JXCR01116007.1:0-35608 GCA_002079205.1 Phalaenopsis hybrid cultivar
TCCTCAAGTCTTGTGTTTATCCTTCGGGATAGATACAAGATTTGAGGTATAGTGCTCTTTCACTTTAAGCTATGAAAAATATGGGGCCAGTTTGATTTCATACTTCAACGTCCTTCCAAAGCGGGCGACGAGATTACGATTCCGGTGACCGATAGCTTCTTACGGGCAACCCCCCTCCAACCCCGAAATAACACTGACAGTGAGCAGGCTGGAGTTAAATATCATAGCTGGGAGGAAGTGTTGTTACCTCTAAAGCCCATCACTAAGGTGAATGTGAAGACTTATTCTGAGCATTCTATTTTTGGCTGGAGAGGAGTGTTTTCTAGGAGTTATGGAATGGAAACGTCTGTTGCTTCTACATCTAGACCATCTACCTCACGTACTTCTACATCTAGAGGTGAGTCTACTGAGACCCAAGATCAATTATTGTAGAGGATGATGGAACATATTAATTTTACCACTGGTAAAGTTCAGAATTTAGAGCATTTTTCAAAGTATACTGATAGGTATAGTAGGAGAAAGAGTGATTATGAAGAGAAATTTCACTCATCTCTGGAGAACCCAACTAGGAGTGACCCAGGAGTGCAATTTCCTCCATTGCCTTGATATCTTGATTATGAGCATACAGAAAAGTGGTATAGCGGTGATTAAGAAGATGAGTAGAATTGAGAGATTTTTATGTTTGTAATATGTGTTAGACTATGAGCTTTAGACTTGAGATTTGTGATTTTTGTTTATTTTTATGTTGTGGACTATGTGGTGCGGTACTGCTACATTTGCATCTTTATGATGATATGTACTATGTATTGTGTTTTGGACTTTTGTATTCTATTGTGATATTTGTGTTAGTTAGTAGTTTGTTTTAAAATTTTATGGTAGTAACTGTCGTGAGTTTTGTGATTTAGTTAGTTTAGAACTTAACTTAATTCCATGTCTTTTGAAAAGTTGAAAATCCCGCTAACTTAGGTCTTAAATATTGAATTTCAGAAACTGCTACCCAGTATCTTTCTTTTATCATGTCTGTGAGTTTATTTTTATGTTGAGATTGTGACGTCAAGTTACTGTGTAAGTTTGCTTTTATGTTTATACCCACTTTTTAGAAGTCTATTGAATCTCCACATGTTGAATTGAAATGAAAATACTAAAAACTTTGATCAAAATTAATTTTATTCCTGTTTTTAGTTTTATACTTGTATCATTAGGGTATAAAAATTCCTGTTAGCAGTTATTTTAAATTTCATTCCTTGTTTATATTTATTTGATGCTAAACTGTTTAATCTATTAAAAAATTATGTTTGGGGGGATGAACAATATTTTCAAAACTTAAATTTTATTTGTTCTCAAATGAACTACAAGTGAATTTGATTTGAAAAGAAAAATTGATCATGTATATGAAGTTATATTAGGGAAGTAAATTTGATTTTAGAAATGAGTAAGAGAATTTAGTTGAAATTTTGAGTAATGAATAAAAACTTTAAGTTAAAAGTTTTCAATATAGAAAATGATTAATATAAGTAACTATCTTTAGTAATAAACTTTATATTTTTAAAAATTTTAGAAATTTAGATTTTTATTTTTAATTCTTAAATTTCTTTTATTAAAAAAAAACTTTCAAAGCTATTATTATATTTATAAGTAAAAGTTTTGTATCAAAACTTTGCTTTAGGAAAGAAAAAATAGAATTCAAAATTATTAAAGGCCTATCCAGATATAGTAATCCTTGTCTAAAAAAAAGAAAAATAAAAGAAAAAGAAAAATAAAAAGAGCAAAAAGAAGAAGAATAAAAAGCGAGGGAGGAGAAGCTTGAGTATTAATGCCTAATGAAAAGTTGGTTCTACATTTGATCTTTTTAAAGTATAAGACTTGAGAAAATCTTAAGCTTATAGATATAATATAATCAATAAAATTATACTTAATAAAAAATTTTAAGTGAAGACAATAAAATAACTAAATTCTAAATTTGGAAGACTTACAATATTTCTGAATTAGATAGAAACTCAGATTTTCACCTTTCTTAACATTAAAAATTTCTAAACTTTAAGTTGGTCTCATTTACTGAATATTTTTCTAAATTGGACTACTATATTTCTAAATCTAAATTTTAGTAACTCCTAAAGAAACTCTCCATATTTAGTTTTTAAATATTAAAGTGTCACTTGAGAACAAGTGACATTTTAAGTTTGGGGGATTTTGATACGCCTAAAATATATAGTGCTTTAGACATATTTTTATACTTATTTTTGAAATATTATACTTTAATGGTAGGTAGTTTTGTGTTTCTCTTTCAGGTACAGAAAAGGGGAAAAAATGATTAAATGAGTGAAAAAGGATCAAATTTGGAGCAAATAGGTGAAAAATGTGCAAGTATTTTGGCAACTAAGCGCTGGTTAAACAGAGAAGGCCGCGCCTAGGCGCTAGTGGCCTCGCACTTAAGCTCCAGTGGCAGTTATTGGATGAGTAAATTTGATTTTTATGAATTTTGAAGTGATTTTTGAGGCACCTATTGGCACCACCATGGACGAAAATTATTGCAAAAAGATGCATCTCTTGGGGAAAACATCAAATCAAGACACATTTTGAAGAGATACCAAGACACCTTTTGGAAAATTGTAAAAGATGGAAGATTGAGACTTTGAAAGGGGGTCCTGAATGTACTGGGAAATTTTTGAAAGTTCTAAAATTGAGGAGTTAGTTGGAAAGATTTTCAGGCACCACATATTTATCATTTTTATTCTAGTTTTATATTGAGTGTTGTAAAAGAGAAGAGATTCAAAAGAACTTCAAGAGTTTGGTGGGACTTTGAGATAAGTTTTTATCTTTTGTTTTAAACTACTTTTGGTTTTAATTGAAGCTTATTGTTGGTTTGACAATGATTTCTACTTTTAAACTAAAGTGTTGTTTTGTTTCTCCATGGATTCTGAGTAGTTTTCTTTATCTTTCTTCTTGAAATGATAAGTAATTAAATATTGGATGGAATTTATGGAGAGTATTAATCTTTAATGTTGGAAGAAGCTGTGATGATTTAAATCTATGTACTTCATTTACTTCTTCATTTGACCAATCTAGATGTTAAAATTTATTGTGAGAACATGTAAAAGTAGAGTTGGTATTGTCTCAGTCAACAATTGGAAAGAATAACATGAAGTTGTATGAATGAGAATATAGCTCATATGATTGAGTGCAAATAAATAGGGACATATTTATTGAAGAGTGTAGAGTTAGAGAAGTGACAGATTAAAGCCCCCAACTTGGTTTATTATTTTAGGTTCTTATACGAGATGTTAGCCCCCAGGTGGAGGGATTCGATGGAGCTCTAGAGTGAGAGCAAGTATCTTCTCTACCTAACTGGTCTTCAGAACTATTCAAACTTTAAATTAGCCAATATTCTTTCTAGTATCTCTAGTAAGGGTAAAGAATATTATTGCTCCTATTTGACACGACACAATATGCATACTTTCACAACAAAATTTCTATATTTATTAGTGATTCATGATAAGCAGATAGATATTTTCATATTTAGTGATTTTCTTCTACAAAAAATCAAGTTATCTTTTTAAGGTTTTTCTGTTTTTGCCAAAATATTAAAATTACCAAAAATATTTAAACTTTATTTATTGTGAAAACGTCTTTAGTTTAAATAATTGTCTTTTTAAAACTAGAAAGTTTTCCAAAAATTGCATATTGCATATCTTCCCTTTGGGTTAGATATTCAGGTCTTAATCAAAAAGTCTTATATTACTTGATAATGATACATATTCTTACGTAGTATCCCTATATATATAAATTAAAAGTTAAATTCTTATTTTTCTTCAAGATCAAGCTTTTGGTTTTGTTGTGAAACAAAGAAATATAAGTGAAAAATACAATTATAATTATTGTTATACTGTTGCATATAAGTAGTTTTGGTATCACGCTTGATGCGCCAGAATTCCGAATTTCGTTCTTTTTGCCATTTTTGCTCCAAATACCTAAAAATGTTATACCTGCAATAAAAACACAAAAATAACATTCTTTAAAATGCAATATCACCAAAATTATGCATAAAATAAATACTAAAACAATATTATTATGGTGTATCAAATACCATAGGGATTGGGGAAGCCTCAGCATCATGGTTTTGAGGCTTCTTTTGACCTAGACAAAGATATAAGGAGTACTATTTCTCTGATTGATAATAACCACGTAGGAAAACATATAAGAATATCACAGTAACCTCGATCTCTGAATTATAGAGGCAAGAACCTCATAAATCTTAAAGGAACTCACAAAATTCTTTCCATTTTCTTTGCTTTCTGCTATCTTTTCTTTGCTCTATTTTGCTAGAATCTTAGGATTTAAAACACTCTTTATGATAACAACAGGCTAGGTTAGCTAAATTAGTGAACTAGAGAATTTCTATGGAAACAACTGTTACACTTTCACTTTGGGATTGTTATGTCGATCTCTTTAACCGTATTTCTACTTGACTCGTGCACTTGAGTTGTACGACCAACCTTCCACGTGGTAAGTTTTGACCCATCAATTTTTTCCACGCTAGGTGTCTTTGATAGGTGGCATGGTCACGACACTTTCAAGAGCGGTTTAGCAACTTCGGGGCACTTTTTCACTTGATTTTCTCGTTCCAACTTGTTCATTTTCAACCCGTGTATCCTGCACAACATTAAAGAGAAATCTTTCTCAAGTGTAAATCTGTGATAAATTCAAAATAATTACTTGTAAAATGCAGGAAGAATTATAGGTAAAATCACGTAAAAATGATGCATATCAGCTATACCAATTAATATTTGGCTCCGCAGAATGCAAATTAGGGAGGATCTGGATTGCTCATGTGGGTGTTCGGGAATTGTCAATATCAATGATGTTATAGAAAAGTGTAAAATGCTAAAACAAGTATCCTCTATTTTTCATAATTGGGGCATTTTGCTCATTTCTTTTGAGAATATGGAAAATATTATCAAATCCTTTAATGACATCCCATGTGCTAATGCTTCCATTGGGAAGCTCTACTGTTCCAGCGTTTATCATTCTTGGCTTAGTCGAAATGCAAAGAAACTTGGGCACCCGCTCACCCATGCTTATGGCAGCCGCGTTCTTAGATTCCTGTACCATTACCACTGATCAACCCATTCATAAGCAATGGGGCACTCATTGACTGAATATGGTTGATTCAGAACTTTCTTGATGCCCCTCCTAGTTGGATTAAAGCAAACTTTGATGGTGCTCGTCTCTCCAATAATCTTGCGTGGATCAGGGTGGTGATGGGATGAAGAGGGGAGGATCATACATGCATGTGGAAGGAATCTCCTATATTGGGATAGTGCACAAGTTGAATATGAAGTGGTTCCATTTCTTGGATCTTTTCTACAAGCTTGGATGTTTTGAATCTAAGGGGATCATCATTGAGGGGGATAATGAAGCAATCATTAATATGTTTTGGGAAAGCTTGAAGACAAGGTTTGGCAACAGCAGCCTGAGTGTGGGCATGATATAGTTTTATTTTCTCAGTTTAGACAAGTTCAATTTATTTTTACTTAATAAAGAATGTAACAAAGCAACCCATTTTTGTTGTCGGTTCGCTTTGAATGGATCTTTTTCTTTGAGTTGCTCACTCTTCTGAACCCGTTTTTTTTAGTGTGGTGACGGATGACGCCAATTACACTGTTTCTTTTGTGCAACTTTTATAGCTCTTATATGTACTTTTTGATTAACTAATACTTAATGAACATCCTTCAAAAAAAAATTATGAGATTCGAACAAATTATAAATATAGTTCGTATAATGAGCTAACACAAATCATGTTTTAAGAAATCTTATACCTGGCTATATATATTTTATCAAAACTGGATCATTCTTTTTAAATTAATTATTATCTAACATTTTAATATATAAAAAAGTCTTTTATTGAATATTTTCTTTGGTCATTTAATATTTAACATATAAAAATGATACAGAGATTTCTTATCAGTGTCTGTTAGAGATTAACTTTTTTAATTTTAATTTTTCTTTCTGAATATTCTGTTCTATTGAATTTTCAGGTATTATTTATTCTTTTGAAGATAAATCGAAAGATATTTTAAAAAAACAATAGTATTCTTAAATTCTTTTTAATTATTTTAAACCTATTAAAATACCGAGATTATTGGGATCACTGCATAAAATAATCAAATATTTAGTGAAAATTAAAAAAAAAAACGTATCTCGACTATCCAATATATATATTTTTTGTTATTAAAATAAATATGAAATGAAATAAAATATTAAATATTAAATATTAAGCATTAAAAATGATACCGAAGGGGTTGATGAACAAAAATCGCAGCCCACAACATATCTGCTGTTAATGACCCATCGACCTCCATTGGGCCGTGCTAACTTCAAGGCCCAATTAGAACCGTTTTTTATTTGCTTCCTCCAATATATGTTTGAATAATTACGATATATTATTATAATTATCAAATTTTATGAGGCCCATGCTATGCAAAACAGCCAAAATTATGGGCTAGGTCAATTAGAAGTGATTAAGAGGTGGCTAATACATGATAATTTTCGGTTAAGAATAATTAAAAGAGTTAACAATGTTTAAGTTGATTAAAAGAGTTTAGGGTTATATAGGTTTCAGCCACGTGGATATAAAATGATTATTAATATTTAGGCCTTAAGGAAATAATTAAAACTTAACTATTAGACCATTAATCAATTATTTATGATAAATTTGACCAAAGATTTTCGGTTTAAGCTATTTAGAATGAAAACTCTTATGGTTCATGCAATACAAAGAGAAGAACATGTTTAATTTCATTCAATTAGAAGCTCACTTAACTTTGCACCGTTTGATATTTAACTCCTCGTAAAATGTTTCAATGCGATGCAATACCTTCACAATTATGGGCTGCACATTTATAATATACTTTGTCGTATTTAATAAGTAACAACAAATTAATATCGCAAAATAATTTAAAAACTCATAATAAATATCACATTAATAAAAAAAAAAACATCTCATTCATGAGGGCGGCTTAGCAATTTTTAGCATTCTAACTTCAATTGTATAATGTTTTAAAATAAATATCAAAAAAAATTTATTATAGTAAATATTATAAACTAATAAATTGCTGTCATTTTACATCTTTTTAGTAAGCACTAAGCAAGTGGGGGAGTTACCATTGAATTCTTTTATTTGAAAAAGACAAACATAGAGTCTACATAATCATCATTTACTTCTAAATCATATTGTCTGCCATCTAACTTAAAAATCATTGAAACTATGAACTTATATAAAGGCTCAAAATCACATTTTCTTAAGTTTTGCTCAAGTTAATACTTGTTTTTTGTGAAATTCAAATTTGTCTTGTAAGTCACACCTAAGGAATAGAGCGTATGATAATAGAGAAAAAACAGAGAGAGAGAGAGCTGTCGCACATTAAATGCAAGAGTTTAGAATGGTGAATTAGTTATCTTTTAATGTAGAAATGACTCCATATTTATAGTTTCAGATGTACCAAGATTAAAATTACATGCTTGCCTCTGCTTTATAAAGCCTTTCAATCGGTTGGACGACGTACAGTCGGTTGGAAGGTCGTCGGTCAGCTAGAAGGCTGTCAGTCAGTGGGAAGGCCGTTAATTAGCTAAAGATCTAAAAATCAAGGTTTCAAGGGAAAAAACTGAGAAGATGTGTCCTTTCGTTATCTTAAATTGGGACATCAGACAAAGAGTGTGCCACCGTAATCTGACGGGTAGTCCTCCTTGGGCAATCAACCATCTGGAGGGTCAGAGAGATAATATATAGGGGCCCTTGGCAATTTTGAGGAGCTCAAGAACCGACTAGTAGAGCAGGTTGTTCATTGCTGCCTTTCGGACTGAGCACCATCTATCTTTTGTTCGGATGCCCTTTCATTTGGTTGGCTTAGTGCTCAAACCAATACAAATTATGTTTGATGTTTCCATCTTTTAACTATCCCAATGGAGTTTCCTTTGATTTTCTATCAAAGGGACCCATTGGAATATGTTTGTTTGTCTTCTAATTTGATGGATTTTCTCGAGATTCGTGCTGACTTGGTTTTGATATCCATATTAGTTCACAATTCTTCTACTTCTTGAAATGGACAGTTATACACCAAATTAATATATTATTTTAAGTATATATTTTATGCTTGTTTTGATGATATTGCACTTTAAAAAAGAGTATTTTCATGTTTTTGTTGCAGATATATCAATTTTGGGCATTGGAGCAAAAAGTAGCAAGAATGAGGAAATTTGGACCCAAAATGGAGATTTTTGTGATCCTAGCGCCAGAGGCACCTTTTTCCCGAGAGATAGTGCCAGAAGTGCTAGAAAGTGGCGCCTAAGGTGTCATTTTACATAGAAACGGTGTCAGAGGCGCCAAAATCGCCAGAATCCAAAGACAGCATTGACTTTATTAAGCAGCGCCTGAGGCGTAGATTATTGCCAGAAGCGCAAGAATCCAGAGAATAACGCGGTCTTCTTTAGGTTGGCGCCAAACTTGAGTCAGAAGCATCACAGACAAATTAAGATGGAGTAAGTCATTTCGTGACTATTTTTAAGCAAATTTTGAAGGCTCCAAACATTTCAAACTTCTCATAGAGTGGCTCAATTTATCTAGACACTTTTGAAGACTCTCAAATGAAGAGATATGTCTCTTGGATGAAAAGATTTATCTCTCGATGCAAAAAAGTGTGACTTTTGGGGGAAAAATTAGAGGGAATTTTGAATTCCTTTTGAGCCCTAATTAAAAAGGAGAGATGTCTAGAGAAGAAAGGGGGCATGAGATAGAGAGAAAGGTTTTGGCATGAGAGAGAAGGGAGGATTTGCTTCTAGGGTTTTAAGAGGAGAGGGAAGGTGAGAGATTTCTTTCGTATTACACTTATAAGAGAGATATGAGTGTGATTGTAAAGAGAGAAAGTGTTTAAAGGGAAATTCTAGGGATTTGCTTGAGAAGGAGTTTGAGATAAGTTTTGTTCTTTTCTTTCGTTCTTTTGTAAACTTATTTTTATATATAAAATCTGTGTTTTGTTGTATCCTTCTCATGAAGTCTGAGTAGTTTTCTTTGTCTTTCTCCCTAATATGAGTTATGATTTTGTGAAGAATTAGTTTTGTTCTATAAGATTTTAAATGTCAATAAATTGTAATGATTCAAAGTCTGATCTTCATTTACTTTTCGATCTGACCAATTTAAAGTCTAATTTTTTTTGGGAAACAGATGATCCGAAAGGGCTATGCTTTCTACAACAAGGTAAAAGTCACATTCAATTTCATGGTTGAGGATGTAATTCATGGGGTTACGCTGATGGGCGCAGAATTGGAGATTTTAAGGTGACATATTAAAATCCTCAATTTGGTCTAATTGCTTGGAAATTAAAGCGAGATTTTTGCCCTCAGGCGAGAGAGAAGTGAGAGCCAGTATCATTTCAACCTAACCATGGATTTAGGACTAAACTCTGGATTAATCAATGTTCTTTACGCACTCTTAGAGAGTAAATAATATGATTGCTCCTATTTGACATAATACAATTATATATATATATTTTAAAATGATTTTAATTTCTTCGCATTCCATAAACTAATTTTAAAGTGGAATGATACTTTCTTAAATTTGAACTCTTCATTTCAAAACTTTTTTTAATCTTTATAGATTTACATTTGAAGTTTAGCAATTAGTTTAGTTAACTTTATTCTCTCTACTGCATTTCCTTTAGCACATATTAAATTTAATTTAGATTTTTCCTGCCTACTTGAGTTTTACAGTTTGAATAATATGTTTGACATTATAATCATAAGAATTTCCAGCTCTAGTGCCCTTTTTTACTTGAATAATACATATACTTGTGTTATTATTTTAGGTTTGACAACATAGGGATTTGAAAAGATAAAATTATTTATATTGAATTTATTTTTTATTTGGGATTGAAGTGCATATTTACTATTAGTAGCAGTTGGTCGCCCGCTGCATCAGACAGTAGCTATAAAAAGAAGAGAATTAAAGGCAAAAATTTTATTCATTTGTTGTGTTATATGTAATTTCAATAATTCAACTTCCTAGATCTTTATTCTTATAATCCTTAAAATAAAGGCACAATCAACCCATTACCATCACATTTTCCTTAGTTTTCTTCCTTTTAGTAAGCTATTAATAGGAGAAATCCTTATCGCGAGTGGTAAGAATGCTTCCACAAATGTAGTGTTGAGGTAGAGATGTTGAAGGCTTTCCAAATTTCTACCAAAAAACTCTACTCGACAATTGATGCCATGGAAAAGAAGAAAGTGGAGGGGAGCCAACCCATAGCAAAAAAGAAGTCAGAGGATGCAGGCTCCCTGTAATAGCAAATAAGCTGGCGGAAGAAAGCTCATTGGTCGGGATGAGAAAGCTAGAGGAGGGAGTGACCCAACCCGCAATTACACAATTATTTAAGTTATAAAAGATGGTCAAAAGCTAGACCCAATTTATATTAAGAGGCTAGTGTGCAAAATTAAATATTATGTAAAGTTAATAAAAGGGTTCACACACTAAGGGTACTATGCAAGTAAACATATCGTTTCAAGTAATATAGGGCTCTAACAGAGTCTTAAGTATTGATCCCGATTGAATATAGTTGTGTAAAATTTATAAAGTTGACTTTATTTTACAATGACATCAAAAACTTGATGTTGTATTTTAATTATAATAATGTTAAGCTCTTAAGATTAGGATTCTATGCAAGTATACATATCATTATCAAATAATATAAGAATTTCTGTTTAAGTTCAAAATATTGATCCCACAGGGAAGGTTTAAATTTAAAATGATAAATTAACTTGGATATACACAGAAATCAAACAAAATTATTGTCACTAATTTCAAATGAGTAAGATGCTAACAAAACAAAATTACTAACTACTAGAAAAATTTAAATGTAGAGTTTAAAACAGTAACTACTAAACTATGTTTATGTGATGAAGTTTTCTAATATGAAAAAATATCTTTCCCACTACAATGAGTTTTTGGTGAAATGAGATGAGATAAATGGTCTAAGTTGTATTGTTCCAATTAGGAGAAATTTTAATTCTCTACCTTGATTCAGTATTATTGAAAATCATTGGCTAATCTTAGCTTTAGTCCCTAAATTTGTGGCTAGGCTAAGAGGATACTAGCTTTCACTCCAAAGCTTCCACTTTCCTTCCCTTGAAGGCTAACTCTCGCTTTAGTTTTTAAACACTAAAATTGAATCGAGGATTTTTAGTCTTTCACTCTAGAAATCTCCAATTCTACACCCAACAAAGTATATTTCTCTATTTATTTGCACTTAATTCCGTACGAAACACTCCTTCATAGACTTAAATGTCATTCTCACTTTGTTGTAAAACTGATACTCCATTTCCCGGATCATATGTTTTACAACATATTTTAACAATTCAATTGGCCAGATTGAAAAGTAAATTTAGAGCGGAGTTGAAAAACCATCACAATTTATTTTAAATTTTAACTTTGGCACATCCAAATTATCTCTTCATTTCATCATATCTCAGAGTAGGGAGAAAGATAAAGGAATCTACTTAGACTTCATGAGAAAATACAATAAAACACAAATTTCATATATAAAAAAAAACTTCATACAACAATAATAAACAAACAACACTTATCTAAGACTCTTTCCCAAAGCAAATCATTTGTAGCCTCTCTTAGGAAATGTAGGAAGAAGAAATCTCTCACTTCTCTTTCTCTCCAAAACTTCTTAGAGAAGAATTCACAGCTAAACTCACCACAAAAACTCAAAAATATCAAAACAATAACAAACCAATGGTGTTGAATGGCGTGGAATGTAGGCGTGTGAAGAGGAAAAACTGAAATGAGTGGAAGAACTCAAAATGGTGTGTGCGCGCGCGCGGGGGGGTGGGGGGAGTTTGATCAAATGTTGGCCCAAAATAGAGTCTAGGTCGGTTCTCCAATAGGTGCATGCAAAAAATCTTCAAATAGTGTACAAATTTGTCAAATCTTCTAGAAGCAGGGTCTGCACCGACACTGGTGTTGTTGGCGCCAGAGGACACTTAATTAATTTTTTTTTCTCTGTCAAACGGCGTCATTGGTGCCTAGTCTAGCACCGTCAGCGTTGAATATTTTTTTAACTTCTCCATTTTGACTCCAAATTTTATCATTTTTGCTCCAAGTCCTCAAAATCAATAACCTACAATAAAACATAAAAAATACCTTCCATTAAAGTAGATATCACCAAAAATGAGTATAAAATATGGGTCTAAAAATGCATATATTTTTGTTGTATCAAAATCTCCTAAACTTAAATGTTACTTATCCTGAAGTAATTATTTTACTACATAAAAATATGACTCATGGTATATATTTTAACTTCTAGATTTCCATATCTTAGTTCATTTAATATAAAATTATCATTTAAGAAAAATTCAAAATAACTCTAATTAACACTAAAGGTATAAGAATATTTAGCAGTCAAGTCGAAGATTTTTCATTCTTTATTCTTTTCAAGGAGAATTGCAAATTATTCATATTAAAACAACTTAGAATATTCATATGAAAAAGAACTTCATGAAACTTTACTAGTAAAAATGTCAATACTTAAATATAAGTTTAGAAAATGTAGCCAAGCCTTCTTCTTTAAATTGATTCAAGTGAAGCGAATTTATAATTAGGCATCTCCTCAAGCTTCTCATCACATCTTTCTTCTTTTTCTTTACTTTTTTCCATTCAGGATCATTTTCAATCCTTTTTGTTTTCTTTCTTTTCTTTTTTTTCATTTTTTATTTGAGGATTATAATATTTGGATAGCCTTTAATGATTTTGAACTTCGCTATCCTCTTCTTAAAGTTAAAAACTTTTCACATTCCTTCACTTTATAAATTTATATTAACTTTAAAAATTTTTCATAAAGTTTTAATCTTTTCTTCTTACATGAATCTCTAAGTATTTTAATACTTTGAAAATGCAAATTCTTTTACTTAAAATAGAAAAACATAGTCTTATTCTATCATATCAAATATCTTAATCTCTAAATTAATCTTTATTATTTAAAAATTTTTACTTAAGCTTACTACATATTTAGAAACATAAATATAGTTATATAAAGTTACCCTCTAATACCGAAGGTCATGTTGAACTTTTTAAAAATATTTTGAAAATATAACTAATTGAGGACAAAAAAAAAATAAGACTCTTTTCTTTTTTTAAAAAATAATTTTTCTTCCCCTCAAACTTAAGTTTTTAAAAGATTTTGCTTAAAAAACTGAAAAATAAATGGTGAAAGAAAACATTTAATACATAAAGAAAAGACATACCTGTTGAAGGTTCTCATTTGAAATTTAACTAAGAAATATTGCATGTGCTAATATGAAATGCTACAAGACTTAAAACATTAAATAACACAAAATAAATATAAAAATTTGTTGTGAAAGAGTTAACTACAAATACATCTAACAAAGTACTAAAAACTAATAACTTCCAGCAGTTTCACAAATCTAAAGTTCACAATGCAGCATACAACAAAATAAATTACTACAGTCCACAAACAAACAGTCTTAACAATAAGTACAATTAAACATAAAAATAAACAAAAAAAATCTAACACACATATCACCAATCATCGTCTTCTTCTTCTTCTTCTTCCACGTACAACTTCTGCTGCTAATATGGAGTTAAAATAAGGTGAGTAGGAAACTAAACTGAGTGATCACCCTTCATATATCTGACCATTGCATCAACATAAGCAGCATCATATTCAATTTTTTGTCGAATCAAATCATCACTGTGAACATTTCTCCCCTCCATTTTTTTCCATTCTATGATCCATTCTCAAAATATCTCCCTAGTTGATCATCATCTGCTCCATAAGTTCTTGAATAGTAGAGGTGCTAGAAGTACTTGAAGTAGAAGGAATATCATAGGTCCTACTTCCAGATCTCCATCCCACATTAGATTCATATGTCTTTATATTGGTAGGCCCAATAGGTCTTAGAGGTTAAATCCTCTCTTCATCTGTTCTATAATCAACTCTCGCCTGTTCACATAATGTGAAAATCAGTGCAAGATGAGCTAAACCACCAGTGGTCTCTCTCAAAGCAATAGATCGAGTGTTCTTATAAATAATAGAACATACATTTATCCTCATCATCTGTTGGATACAGAAGTTCAAGATGGCTCTATGCTTTGTTACCTCGCTATGATGGTTTGTTGGTATCATTCTTCTAGAAATAAAGTAGTGTCAGGCCTTAGATACTACATTTAACATAGAAAGAGGAAGGTTTACCTTAACACTATTCTTCACCTTCCAGGTTCCTCTTCCATCAATAAGAAAAGAAATAACCTCATCCAAGGCCTCATTAGTTATAGAAAATGATTTGTACTGGCAACTAAACACATCTTCTAACTGATAAAATTCATTAATCTTCCTTGAATTAAACTCCACCATTTTCCCTCAAACAAACACATTGTCTTCAGAAGTCTCCTTGAAATTAGCATAAAACTCCATCACTACACCAATAATCGCCTCTAGAGTAAAAGAGCAAAAATTTTCCCACTATCGAGCATTGATTAATCTCTCGACTTCTCCTCCGAGATTTTTAAATTCTCGATTGAAGCAAATGTTGGCCTTGTAGTTGACAAAGCTTTGATCAATTAAATCTACCTTTCTCTTTCATTTGGTTATTTTAAGTGTCATGGTAAATCTAAGAAAATTTGACAAAATCAAAATAAATTCTCAAAATTTCAAAAATCATAATGTGGGACTTTTTAAACTTAAATCTACTATTTAAGAGTTCTTCACCAAAGGATTTTCTCAAAATCTCCCTCAAATATTTGGATCTCGGTAATGTAAGATAAATCCATGTGATGAATGATCCAAAATACAATCTAATGCTTCATTTCCATTTCCTACATAATTTCCACCAATAAGAATCATGGGCTCTCAAGGTAATAAAACTTTTTTCAAACTCACATATGGAACTTGAGATTGACTGTAAAGTAGGAAAATTGTATAAGGATGCCCAAGTCCATATATTGGCCCATTCATAATAATACACATAACAGACTTGAAAATAATCGACTCCACATCAATTGGTTTTTCCATTTAAAGGCAATAGCTTAAAATGACACTTTCTTTTGTAACTCTACTAATCTTTATGATAAGGAGTAGTTTTGCAGATATGAAGAAATGCTATTGTTTTTAAATTGGATTAAGTAGTGAAGCAGAGAAACTAACGTATCCCTCATCTTGATTTCCCAATTATCATTTTCATCCATCAAAAAGTTATATACTTCTTGCATCATACTATCGTTGGGATAAAATTTGTATAATGACAGATTGAAATGTTTTCAATCATGTACAAATCATTAATTCCAGCAGGAGTAAAGGGTACAAACTTACCTCGAACGAAGATGACTCCTTGGGTAATTCCATGTCACTTAGCATAAAACTCCTTGATTACTGACAGCGACTTTATATATGCTTAAAAATATAAGTAATTAATACTGCTGCTAAAATACTTAATTCTTCAGCAACGGCACCAAAAACTTAACAATGGTTATAGATTTGATAAAGATGTATATATAAAATATTCAATAATGGTAAAGTTACACTTATCAACGCAAGTATACGTATCACTCAAGTAATATAGGGCTCTAATGGATCTAGATATCGATCCTACGGGAAGTAATATTAGAACTATGAACTAGGATTTTAGAAAAGCAATACTTAATCACAACAATATAATTCAAATTGTTTATCTGTCAGTAATTAACAATTGAAATAAATATGTAATTCTAATTAATCTTAAATTACTAATTATATTAATAAAGTTTTTAATGTGATAGTCAATATATAAGAATGCATCATTCTCCTTGTTAAGAAATTATAGTGAATGAATAAAGTGAATCAGTTCAAATTGTGTTGTATCAAATAAGAGCATACATATTTTTTACCATTTGGTCCAGACATAAAGAAAATTGACTAATTCTACGCTTGTTTACTGAATCTACGGCTAGGCTGGGAGGATACCGACTCTCACATTGGAGCTCGCTTGTTCCCCTCGCCTGAGGGCTAACATCTACACTTTAGCACCCAAACGATAGGACAGAATTAGAGATTTTAGTCTGTCACTCTAAAATCTCCAAACACCCGATAATTTTATTTCCCTATTTTGTTGCACCCAACATCTAAGGGCTTTGTCCTCCCTGAATCTTGGATGTAAACTTCGCTTTTATTGTAAAACTCAACATATTTTAACAAATCAATTAGTCAGATTGAAAGTAAATTAAGATCGAAGTGAAAAGATCATCATAACTTATTTAACATTTTCATGGCTCAACCAATTCAAATCACCAATTTACAAATCTCAAGACAAGGAGAAAGACAGAGAAAACTACTCAGAACTCTTGGGGAAGACACAACAAAACTCAAAATTCATATATAAAAGCAAAGTCATACAACTACAACAAGTAAATAACACTTATCTCTAATTTCTCCCAAAGAAAACTCCTTGAAGTTCCTCTGAATCTCTTCCTTTCTTTACAACACACATAATTCCTCTTCGAAGCAGCAAGGAGGAAGAAATCTCTCATTTTACCTCCACTCTTACAATCTCTCGAAGAATTGCTCACAATTAGACACTCTAGTAAACTCTCTATACACTAATGGAACCTCTCTAACCTCCAGGACACTCTATTTTCCGCCAAAGTCTTCTCTTTAAAGATGTGGATGAGTTTTACTAAGAGTTGCCGAAGCATTCCTCTAAAATTCATCCTCATTCAATGCATTGTTGGACATAACCGCCGATCTCGCAGTCGGCGACCTCGAGGGCGTCGTCGGCGGGCTTTCAAAATCATTAAATTTGGAGTCTCAGAAATTTCTCGCCGTCGGCGCCGTTGGGCTTGCCATCGGCACCCTAGTTCAAATCTTCACATTTTGGTCCTTTTCGCTCCAAATTCATTCCTTTTTGCATCTTTTTACTCCAATGACCCTAATTCATCATTCCTGCAACAATACATAAAAAATATATTTCTTTAAAGTGCAATATCATCAAAAAGTAAAATAAGTATAAAAATCTAAACATATTTTCCTTTGGTTAACTACAAGTACTAAAATTTAGTAGGTTTCCAGTGGTCAGAGGAGCTTAGGATAAATATCAAAATGGTTTGGATAATTTTGTACTCTTCTATAGTTAATTAATTTCTTATCGTTTGTATTAATTAATTTAAATTAAATATTATTCAAAAATTAATAAAATCAGTTCAACATTGTGTAGAAAAATAATATTGACTCAATGTAAAAATTTAAATTTTATTTGATTAAGTTTAAGCAATATAGTTGATTTTCTAAGAAAAGTTATATTTTGTACAAAAATTATTATATTAAATTAAATGCACTTAGGAAAATTATGAAAAGTAGTTTTTTGAGTTGCTTGTGATTACCGGCTTTTAGGAAAGATAAAGATTATTTCTGAGAAAATTCTTTTTTTAAGCTAAATTTTAATTTAAAAATTGCAAAAAATATGAAAATGGTCGCAAATGTGTCTAATTTTTTTTTTGATCACTTATGACTCATTATATTATTTTTCCTAGTTTTTTTAAGTTAAAAATAAATTTTTTAAAAGCTAAAAAAGAATTTTCATTAATTATTCATTAAAATAATTATAATAAATATGTTAAAAATCATAAAAATATAAAATTTGTTCCTCTCAGTTCTCTGGACTTAGAGAGATTTAATAAAAATATAAAAAAATAATTTTTGTACTTAAAACATATTTTCTATTAAATTAAAATAATCATTAAAATCATTAAATAATTATAATAATTTAAATATAATTTAAAAAATCATGAAATTTTGCTTAAGTGTTCTTTGACCTAGGTGAGGCTCTAATAATTTTCCCATAACCAAAAAGTCTTATTTCGATTAATTAAATAAATTAATATTTTAAAATCTTAATTTTGAATTAAAATAATTATATAAATTAAATAAAAATCTAAATGACCACATTTTTCTCCTCTGATATTTTAATTAACTCATGATTTAGTCTCCATGGAAATTTCATGGTCACTTGGGTTTTATTTGATTAGTTTTTGGATAGGGAGCCCGAGTGGCAAAATGGTAACTTTGAAATTTTAATGCTTTAATTAAATCGTAGGATTAATAAAAGGGTAAATGGGTAATATTGATTGTAATAAAATCTCTTGGGTGTTTGAAAGATAATGGTTTAAGAGGTAGAAACTAATTTGCCATCCTTTTCAAGATAAGGGTAAAATTGTAATCTTGATAATTGTCATAACTTGGAAGTAAATTCAATAGGATGATCCTAAAGTAATGGGCGTAAGTTATGAAGATAGTAATTCACTCATTTAAAGCTCACTAATTTAAAGCTCACTAATTGGATGCTAAGTCTGACATTAATGAGTATTGAAATACCATTTTAATATTTAATTATTTTAAATTTACTTTGAAAATTGAAACTAAGAGGGCCTAATAGTGCACTAGATTTGATATGTAAGAATTATCTTAATTAGGATTAGAAAAGATGAACTTAATTAATTGATAAATATTCTCAAACATTTTATGCCCTACTTTAACTGATTATTAAAATCCTTAATGACTTTGGACTTTCCCTTTGGGGTACCCATTCATATAACTGTCAAATAAAATGTTAAACAACTATCTAACTTCCTTCATTTTTTGGAATAGTTGAAATATCAAGGTTCACTAAGCAATGGGATAATTCAATTTTGAGATGATTAATGAAACAATATAATAGGTAAAAAATGAACTTGAAACATTTAAAGGGATTTTAAAAGTTGTTATGGGTTATTCCCCGAACACTTTGGAATCTCCTGGATGTTTTGAAGGAAAAATTGAACTTATTATATTTTTGTTCTAGAAAATCATCCATCAAGATTATTCGGGATTCATTGAGTCATGGTTTGAGGGTTCAGAAATTACACATTCATCTACTCTTGTGATTTCCCTGCATAATTATAGACATATTACAAAAGCTAATCTTTCAGCGGAAATGCCGAGAAGATGATATGTACGCTTTTATAGTGTTATTTAATTTCTGTTATTTTACGATCTACAATTTACTTTTGCTACAAAATATTATAACTGGCTGAATGTGCACTCTACTTTACTTGCAAAAATCAAAACCAATTTAAAAAATTAATCAACATATTCAAAAATCTAAAATAAATTGTTTCAAAGGTAACAATAAATCCTTTGAAATATCACTAAACTTAAAACGTCCTTTTGAATTTACGGGAGTCCCTCGAAGAAGGTAACCCACGATTGCTAATGAGATCTTCCAGGTTTAAATAGGTTTCACAACTTGTTTAAGCTAAATAAATTCAAAAGAAATTAGTAATACCAGAATGAGGGAACTATGAGATCCTAACCGGTGTCGCTCTAATCAACTTTAACCCCTGATGATTGACTTTAAACTTGTCATTTAAACATTTAAACTTAGGCTTTAGGACTACTACTTCATGAAGGAGCTTAGAGCTAACTCAGTGGTCAGCCTTCTACAATAGCATGAGGATCTACAACAACACATCTTTCATTAGAGTTAAATAACAAGCCACGGGATTTCAAGGATGTCTGCCTAGTGCGATTAAATCCCCAACTCATTTTTAGGCCTTTGTATAGATCTGCTACACAAATTAAGCTTTAACGCATTTTTGGATTCTGAGGTTGTCGTTCTTTACGACCTAAATCCTCATATCTTTCAGGCTATTTGTGTGATCGTCTCACATAAATGTAATCTCTAACTAATGAAATTAGCAAGATGTAATATTTAAATAAAAATATCTTATAGAAACTGATGTCAAACCATAAGATAGTTTGAGAAGTCACTGAGGTTCTCTTAAGGATCTGTGATAACCCCTGGTTTCTCTTCCTTTAGATTTCATAATAATGTTCCAAATTTGAGTCATTCCTCTTTGACACTTCTTTGGTCCGATCTTTTGAAAAGTCCTAGTAATTGAAATTCTTGAAGACAATATTCCCTAATCTAAATTGAGAGTTTTTTTATGTGACTTCAGTTATCTAAGTTATAATTAAGTATAGAGACTTGCACTTATTGAAAACTTTAAGAACCCATCTTAATATAAACCCTTTTTAGCTTTTCATATTAAATAGGAGAACTTGTCGGTCAACATAAAAAAATAGTTTTGTAGACTTAAATAGATGTCATACACTCTTTAGTTTATTTAATCAAGACTTCACCAGTAAGTAGTGTGTCTACCCTTCAGGATAAATACATTGTTTGCAGTGTTATGCTCATTTATTTAAACTGTTGTTTTAATGAGATCGGTCCAGTCTCATATTTTAAAATTTTAAAATATTATCTTCATTATTGTATATATTAATCTATATTTTAAAAGCAACCGACAATTTATAACTTGGTGACCTACACATAGTCTTGTACCTCCAAGCTCTTTCCTGGGCTACTCATGTATCTTCTTACAACTCCCACTGCATAGGCAATATCATGTCTCTACTAAAAAACTTTTACAACTAGTCTCACCTTATAACTCTTGTTGTCATCATGCTTAGTCTTTACTCGGTACTCCCACTTGTTGTGTAATGCCTTCTTCCAAAGTGGAAGCTGCGTTTGCTCCCATTTTTTATTTCTCAGCGGATAATTCATCTCCTCCTTCATGGTCAGCTTCCACTTGGTCAAATTTTCATCTTATAAGTTTTCATCATTACTTTGTGGTTCTCCACCATCTATAAATAGGATGTAGTTAAAGGTTGGATAGTATTGCTGAGGAGAACATCTATTTCTGACTAACCCGCGAACTGTACATGTAGGGGTGGACAACTCTATAACTGACAGCAGAACAATAGTCTTTAAGCCTTTGTATAACTTTTTAATACAAATTAAGTCTTAACTCTTTTTAGGATTCTGAGGTTGTCATTCGTTACGACTTAAATCCTCATATTTTCAGACTATTTGTACAATCGTATCACATAAATGTAAGCCTTAATTAATGAAATCGGCAAGATGTAACATTTAAATAAAAATATCTTCTCAAAGATGATGTCAAACCATATGATAGTCTGGGAAGTCACTGAGATTCTCTTTAGGATCTATGACAACCCCTAGTTCCTCTTCTATTGCATTCCATAAGAATGTTCCAAATTTGAGGCATTCCCGTTTGACACTCCTTTGGTTCAATCTTTTGAAAATTCCTACCCCTTGAAATTCTTTAAGACATTATTCCTTAATCTGAATTGAGAGCTTTTTTAGGTGACTTCGATTATCTGAGATGTAATTAACTATAGGGGCTTACACTTATTGAAATATTTAAAAACCATTAAATAAGAGAACTTGTCGTCAACATAAAAAAATGGTTTTGTAGACTTAAACAGATGTCATACATTCTTTAGTTTATTTAATCGAGCCTTCAACGGTGAGTAGTGTGTCCACCTTTTCGGATAGATGCATTGCTTGAGGTGTTATGCTCGTTTATTTAAACTACTGTTTATACGGGATCAGTCCAGTCTCATATTCTCAAAAGTTTAAATATTATCTTCAAAATTATATATATTAATCTATATAATAAAGCCAACTAACAAATTCTAATTTGGCGGCCTACACATAGCCTTATACCCCCAAGCTCTTTCCTGGGTTATGCATGTATTTGCTTATAACTCCCACTGCATGTGCAATATCCTGCCTCTGCTAAAAGCCTTTTACAAAAAGTATTGCCTTATACCTCTTACTGTCATAATGCTAAGTCTTCACCCGGTACACCCACTTGTTGTGTAATGTCTTCTTCCTTAGTAGAAGTTCTGTAAACTCCCATTTCTGATTTCCCAGCAGAAAATCCATCTCCTCCTTCATGATTAGCTCCCACTTAGTCAAATTTTCATCTTGCAAGGTTTCTTCATTACTCTATGGTTCTCCACCATCTATAAGCAGGATGTAGTTAAAGTTTGGATAGTAATGTTGAGGAGAATGTCTATTCCTGACTGACCTGCAAACTGTACCTGTAGGGGTGGACAGCTCTATAACTGACTGCAAAACAAAAGGGTTTGGGTGCCCCGGACCCACTCTCCTCATCACTTCCATCAATACCCTGCACTGTGACCTCTGTTAAATCATCAAACCTTACCAACTCGGATACCTGAGAAGCCACTTCAAAAACTGCACTTGTCTTGTTCTTGTACATGATCTTCTCATTAAAAATCAAATTCTTGCTTCTTATGATATTCCGATCTTGATTATCCCAGAAACAATAACTAAATTCCTTGTCTCCATAAACAATGAAATAACATTACTTTAACTTAGTCTTGAGCTTAGTAGGAGCCTCGGGATTAATAAGAACATAAGAGAGTTGTCAAAAGTTTTAAGGTGAGAAAATTTGACCTCTTTCCCACTCTAGACCTTCTCAAGAAATTTACAATATAATGGGAAAAAATGCCCCTATTGATCAAGTGAACTAAAGTATTGACCGCTTCTGATGAGAAAGTTTGTGGTAGTACGACATGCAATCTCATGCTATTAGCCAGCTCATTAATGGTCTTGTTCATGCGCTCCTCAACACCATTTTGATGTAGTGTCCCAGGAATGATCTTCTCCATTATGATTCCTTGAGTTGCACAATAATCCTTAAACTCATCGACAATATACTCACAACCATTATCAGACCCTAAATATTTTAGTTTTAAGTCTGTCTTTGTCTCAACCATGGCCTTCCAAATCTTGAACACATTAATTACTTCTGATTTATGCTTTGAGAAGTACACCCATACCTTTCTGTTGTAGTCATCAATGAATATGACATTGTGATGAGAGTCTTCAAGAGATGACACTAAAGAAGGCCCCCACCCATCTGTATGTACAAGTTCCAGTTTTCCTGCTTTTAAAGCTCTGCCACTATTCAAAAAACCAACTTTCTTCTACTTTCTCATGATGCAACTCTCACACATGTTGAGATCAACTAACTTCAATTCTTGTAGCTTGTTTTTGGATTGAAGTTCTTTCGAACCCCTCTGAGTCATGTGGCTAAGCCTACAATGTCATAAATATGTTATGCTCCCTACAGCGGTAATATTAAAACTATTAATTAAACAAGTAGTCTTATATAGTGTGCTAATTTTCTTACCTTAAACCAGTACAAGTGCCTCTTTTGTAACCTTTCAGGAGCTATCTGAGAACACTACTGAATGACCACCCTCATCAAGCTGCCCAACGAAATGAGATTTTTCTTCAACTAAGAAATGTGTCTAACCTTTTGCAAAGTCTATTTCCTCTTGTTAGGGAGTGCAATCTCAACGCATACCATCCCTAACATGTTCAAAGGTTCTCCATCAACCAAAAATATATGCATTCGAATCTTATTTTCATATGCTTAATTTCTATGCTTATTAGTAATAATAAGCTGAACCTTCATTTTTATGTGCTTCATCATTAGAAGTTTTTTATATGCAGTTCAACGCAATCAATGCACCACAGTAAAAATACCTTGTGCATATTATAACTAACCGGGCCATCAACACTAACTTAACAAAGAAAGACAAATATTAATTTAATAGGAGCCGTAAGAAGTGGGCACATCATAAAACTAATTTATGGAGATCAACCAAAGTCTCCAAATGACACATGTCCATATATAAAATTGTAGATTGGTGTTGCATATAAAATGTTATGTGGTAAAAGTAAAAGTTGTTCCCACAGACTCATGATGAAGTATTAGTAACTTGCAAGCTATGTTGTCCCTTCGTTTTAAAATTTCTTCCCAACAAAAGAATTGAGAAAATCAAAATTTTCTCTCATCACAGCCACCAGAACCATCACTATAGTGATAAGATAGATAAAAAAAAGGGGCAGTCTCCACTGCAATAGCCAGTGAATAGCTCGCATACATACCACCTAATTTCTATAT
This sequence comes from Phalaenopsis hybrid cultivar, assembly GCA_002079205.1. Classification (NCBI taxonomy): domain Eukaryota; kingdom Viridiplantae; phylum Streptophyta; class Magnoliopsida; order Asparagales; family Orchidaceae; genus Phalaenopsis; species Phalaenopsis hybrid cultivar. The sequence continues at coordinate 23,891 of JXCR01116007.1, forward strand.
ATTTACTTGTCTAACACCTAAACTTTAATTTTTATATGAAATTTCCTAGCTCGCATATCTCTACTGCAATAGCCATTCATTAATGCTTCTGCCCTCCATTTCAATTAAGCTTTTTCTAACATCGGCATTAAGTTTTCATTCATATGAAGTTAGAAGTCTAAAATCATAAATCAGGTTTAAGTTCTAAAAACAAATTATAATCTCCTACAAAACCAAAATAGATAGCATGTATTAGAGCCCATTTATATTTTAGATGTGCAACATTTTGCCTTTCAATCCTACAGAAGTCGAGGCTGAAAAAATTAAGCAAAAAAAATATAATAATAAATAAAAAAGAAATTTAAAAACACAAAGGAGCAGAGGAGAGTTCCGGAGCGGCTGAAACGAGTTTACCAAATTACTCTTCCACCAAAAAAATAAAAATAAAAAAAAATAAAATAAAATAAAATAAGAAGATGTAGATGCATCTTAAGAATCCATCGATCATCTCCTAAGAGAGTGGATATTGCTCCACTTCAAGGACATCTCATAGATCAACAAACCAGAACTTAACCATAAGAATATAAAAGTAAAAATAGAATATAGTAATTAAAAGCAAATACCTACTAAAAGAGAAGAAGCAAAAGTAGTGTCGAAGAAGAAGTGTCGATGATACAGGGAGCGACTCTGCGAGCTTCCTTTAGTCCCGAATCACAAACGAAGGAAGAAGGAAGAAGAAATAAGGAATGTCGAATCCGGGAAAAGGCAGCAGAGTAATTTAGGACTAAGCGCGACTAAGGAAATGCAGACCGCTGGGATGATCCCGCGGCTGACGTTATTCGTAAAATAGAAACGACTGTTTCTAAAACGCCCTTCGAAGGTGGAAAACAAACAGAAGGGCAGTGTTTTGAAAACTTCGCCTGTTGTTTTAAGCTGCCCAAAATGGGCCCTAAGATACCCAGGTGGGGGAAAGAGCATGACAATAGTTACATAGAGACAAATTAACAATAGAAACAATCATCGAATGGTTTCTATTAATATGAGAGATTTGCAAGGTAATTTAATTAATCAACGATTAATTAAATGCCATGGAGGACAAACTTACATGGAAGAAATTGCTAATAGTAGGGTGAACCGGGCTCCACCAATTCCCTAACAACTATTTATCAATCAAGTATTACTTTTTAACTATTACTTTGCGTTTACTAAAAAATATCCTAACTCCTTAATTTATTATTATTATTATTTTATTATTATAAATGTAAAAAAAAATGAAGCGATTTCAGAGCACTCATGATCAAATGTCGCGCATTTTTTTGAAGGCGAGTCTGCATAATAACGGTTTCATTAAATTAAAGGGTTATTTGAAAGAATTGATATGATAAATTACAAACACAATGATATATATATATATATATATTCTAAAATCTTGCCGTACTTCTTCCTCTCCTTAAAATGTGCAGTCATTAGAATTTTCTACAATTTTATGAAAAATTATTTTGTACGTTGCAAGATGCGTGCGGATAGAATAAAAGCTCCAATTTTATGTATACCTTCCTCATAAAATGTACAAAATATTCTCATTATTGAAATTAGAAAAAAAAAATTTTCTGATTTAAACAAGTAAATTGAAAGTTAATTTCAATTCAATTCTTTTATCATTTATACTTTCATTACATTTCATTTCCTTTCTCTCAATTCATTTAAACCAAACAGACTGCAAATTGATTCCCTAAATCCATTAGTTGTGAGATGAATTATATATAAATATTTTATCCTTGAATTTAGAAAACTGTCTCATCTACTTTACGCAAGCGGAAGTAGCTTTCTCGTACGAAATCATGGAGAGCATTTGGGGACAATAGAAGCTCCACGTCATCTTCGTCAGCATTAATGCTTTAGTCAATAGTCAACAAGTTGTTCACCGTAATCAACTCAAAAGCCAACTCGACTTGCGCTTACTTCTAGATGAAGTTGATTGTCCTTTGATAATTTTCCAATATGTTGGAACAATACAAGGTCAAGAAAATGTTTAGGATATTCTATGAAAAAAAAACATAGAAAAGAAGCTGTTTTCTGTGTACATATTCTAAGAAATTATAGGTTGAGTTTGATGCAACAGGGGCTAATTAGGTAAAGTCGCGGAAGGAGAAACGCGTCATGTCCTATAACAACAAATCGTGGAGTGCTGAATAACCATGAAGCACTTGCGTTTCTATTTTAATGTACTATATGTAATACAAATCTAGAAAAAGCTATGACATGATAATGGAGAAAATAAGTTATAAAATCATCTATAAAACTATATAAACTATGTGGGAGGATTTTAAGTCAAATTATTCTTAAAAGCTCAAGTGATGTAGCATAAAACAACATTTTTTTTTCAAACGAAGTTTAAGAGCTACTCAAAAAATTTGGCATGATGAAATTCAAGGTTCATAAAACCAACATGAACTAAATTTCTTAAAAATAGATCAAAATGAATCAAGTAAGATGGTTCATAAAAACAATTAATGGAAATTTTTTTGGTTTATTTTTTTGTATTGCTCTAGCATGCTTCAAATTATAATTGTTGTATGTGTGTGTACTCAATTTTAAGCCATTTGAAGGTTTTCTCATTATAGAGTACTCAACCTATATTTTGTTATTTGATATGCATTATTATGTTAGATTTCTAGTATTTGAAACATTATATGCCCTAGGATTTCCTTGCTTATTCTAATGTTGAAAATGTGGGTTGCAATATTTAAATTATTTTAGAATTATTACATTGGTCTTTGTATTCAATACAACTAAGTTATGTGGATTGATTTATCATATAGACTATCGATATAGTTGCAGGCGGTCATGTTATTAAGATTTTTTTGCCAAAGAAAAGATTGAAAAATTATATAATCAAATTACAACATGATTAACTTATGTAGTACCATCAGTTTACCAATTTAATATTCACAAATCAAAGATATTGAGATTAGACATCATTTTTCTTAAGAATCAAGTACATAAAAGGAATTGTAAACATTATTTTCAGTGAACTATTTTTTAAACTGCATATATACTAACAAAACATTTAAAAAGAATTAAGTTATAAATTAAGATGAAGGTTTGGGATACTAGATTCTATTTTATGACTAAAAAAATTTTATATAAGGTAATGTACCTTTGCATCTCTCATCTAATTAACATCACTTTTTATATTGTAAGAAAAGGAGAGATTTATGTCAGTTTAGATTAATTATATTCATATGCATTAATTTGGCAGAAGAATCTAAAAAAAATTATGATTGTATTGTCAAATTGAGGGAGATGTCATGTGTTTTACATATAAATCCTAGCCACAAACCATAATATTTTTGTCATCTTATAAGAGGGAGTGTATATTAGTATATTTTAATGGAAATAAACAAATATTTAGTCATTCTAAATATTTGAATTAAGTGATTTTATGATTAGGTAATCACACATTCATTTGGTTTCAATGTAAAATTAATTAAACAGTTAAATAATTAGGATATTTGAGAGAAGTTCAAAAAAATTAAAAAAAAAATTATTAAGCAGGAGATTATGAAAGTTTGATAATATACTTTTATCTAAAAGAGTTATTGAGTCATTAGGTTTGTAATAATAAAAAAAGGTTAATGAATATGCTTTGAACAATAATTTTTAATAAGTTTAAATGATTTAGAATTTTTTGAAACTTTGATTTAATGATTAATGTAATATTTTTATGTTTCTATTTAATATTAGCGAATGGAGGTATTTGATTTTTTATTATATTTTATTAATTTTTCGTATAGATGTATGAGTTTACTAATTCATGATCAACCATGTTATCATGAATAGTTAACCTTCTTGTACATTAACATGCAATTTTAATTATTTTTTTCTTATGTAATAATAAAGCTTAGTTTTTTTTAATTATAATTATTATGATTAATTTTTTAAAATCATATTTATTATTCTTAAATTTTTTATTTTGCCTTGAAAACCTAAAGATATCATAGTGACATATACGTGATTCTATATAAATGGCCCATTTTTTAAAAGTATTTAGTCATTTTTAAATTTATACAATATTTAAAATTAATATTTTCATAAATTTTTAATTATGATCATTAAATTTTGACTTGATTATTATTCTCTTGGATTCACTATAGCTTTTAAAATCAGTTGTATATGTTGTATGATTTTTTTCTAAATATGAAATTTATTATGATTTTTCCTTGCATTAGTTATTTATTATAAAACTTAGCTTTTTTCTTAGATTTAATTATTATTTTAGGAGTAGCTATTAGAACCACTTCAGCTAATTGATATTTGAAAAGTTAAGGAACATTTTCTTATATACTTATGATAATTTTTAGAGGTTGTAGGAAAGAGAAACTTTCATTAGCTACTTGTTGAATAAAAAGCATAAGAATATTTTCTCTTATTTTTTTCTTTTAGATAATTTTCAATTGTGTCTTTCCCTTGAGAAAATTTTAAGAGTTGATCTGAAAGATCTTTAAGCGACTGAGCATATGCAAAGTCAAATCTTATAAATGTATTTTTGAAGCTATTTAAGTTATCAATATTTGTATAAAAAACACATAGATTTCATAATTTTTTAATTTTGTTTTGCTGTGTTTTAATTATATGAAATAGTAAGATATTAAATTTTACTTTAAGCATTTCAAAAAAATAAATTTATTCTAACATTTTATAGAATTTTATATACTTTATGTGATTAATTTATTGGTTGCACTTAATTGTTCAAAAACATTGTTTATAAGAGTTGTCTCTTCTTTGAGAAGGGATAGATTTTACATTGGAAAATTTAATGATGAAACCCTAGAAAGTGATGATCTATGCATTGGATATTAGAAAAGATTGAAATATCTCAAAATGACTTACGTCTATCGTCAGTTAGTAATTTTACTTAACTCTTACATTTTCTATCAATTGAGATTAATGTGTATCTCAAAATTACTAATTTTTTTAATATTTTATTATCAATTGAGATGAACCCCTTTCTTAATATTTTCTAATATTTAATGAGTGTTGAGTATTTATATTACTATGTAATTTCATCTAAACCACAATAAGTTTATAAGAATCTATATTCCTTGTTAAATTAAAATTTTTCAAAATTAATATTCCTTTATTTTAAGAAAATGAAAGTTAACCCTACAATTCTAATATTTTCCATCAAAATTGTCGAATCATAATTAATAGGATAATACATCTTTCCATAATGCATTAAACTTAAGTTTCTTCTTAAGAAAATAACTTGAAGTTTGATTTTATACTGAATTTGAAATGTAGAAATACAATTACATCCACAGTAGACCCTTGAATAGAGAAAAGAACTTACTTTATAAATATGTGCACCAATTACGAGTGCACAATTTAGAAAAAAAAGCTGAAATACAGCTAAGTAGAAAGATAGCACCTGAATTAAACCTTGACGATAAATTTCACTCTTGATCTTCTACACTTGCACAGAAGCACAACTTTCTCTAACTTACTACACTTACTCAAACATCATGCACGCACAAAATCTTTTTTCCTTCCGAAGTCCTCCTTAGACTTATTATGTTCCACACTATTCAAATAAACATCCTAGCCATTCACCCATGCTCTATAACTCCCCCAAACCTGCTCCACAACTGCACAAAAAATTTCTCTGTTGAGTATTGGTGCTACAACACCATAAAGTATCATTATTGCATAGCTGATGTACTGATTTATGACTCAATAGTTACATTGTAGTGCAATAAACTCAAATTGTTGGCTCCAAATAGTCTAACACTATCATTGTGGCACTACAAATTTATCATTATAAAGCTTAAATGAGAGCACCTCAGAGCTTGTAAATGACACTACGGTGTCATGCTCTTGGAATGTTGCATTGAATTTAATTATTTTGTTTTTGTGGTACAAGCTATCTAGCATCACAGTGCTTCATGTCCTGATTTATGACTCAATAGTTACATTTTAGTGCAATAAACTCAAATTGTTGGCTCCAAATAGTCTAACACTATCATTGTGGCACTACAAATTTATCATTATAAAGCTTAAATGAGAGCAACTCAGAGCTTGTAAATGACACTACGGTGTCATGCTCTTGGAAGGTTGCATTGAATTTAATTATTTTGTTTTTGTGGTACAAGCTATCTAGCATCACAGTGCTTCATGCTTTATTGCTCACTTTTCCTTAATTTTTTTCCTATTAAACTTATGTACAAATATTAAATTAAACATTATAAATGTACCAAATATCTTAAAACCTCATTTTCGGTTAACATTTTTTCCTGGTTCAAACTTGATTGAACTTCACTTGAGCAAACCCTAATTTAGGGAAAAAAAATTTAATTTTATTAATATAGAAATAAATCAACACAATCTTTTATCGAACCAATAAGATAACCATAAAAATAAAATTAATCACTAAAAGCTTGATATTATTTATTTCTTTCTCGAGATCATTGCAGCACTAAGTCTACATTCTGAAATATGAATGAGGCTTATTATCACTTATGATTGTTATGCCAATAAGTTGGATGATCGTTTTGAAAAATCTTTTTGTAAAACTTTTCATGTCAAATTTGCATTCATAAAGAATATAACCAAAAAACCTAAAATTGTTTTTTTTTCTCCATATGTGATGCGAGTGGATTTAGTGTGTTAATTTTACAATTATTTTTCAATATTACAAAATACAAATGACAGATATAATAATAAATATGAAATGTAATCTCAAAAAAAGTAATTTTAATAAAAATAGTGCATCTTTAAAACTCTTTTAAACTGTCAAATCCCTTTTAAAAATAATGCAAGTATATGTATCGCTCAAGTAATAAATGGTTCTAATGGAGTCATAGATATTGATCCCACAGAGAAGTTGGAAATGCCTGTAGATAGTTCTTAAGATTATAATTATAATTTAAACTAAAAAAAGGTAAAGTGCAAAGTTTGAATATTAACTACTTAAGTGAATGTTATTTAAAATGCAGTTGAAAGACAAAGTTAACTAAACCAAAAACTAAACTTTCAAAAGTAAAATTACGAAAACTAAATAAAATTCTTGTTGACGGAAAGTTCAAATTTAAGAAAGCATCATTCCCTTTACAATGAGCATATGGGTTGTGAAGAAATTAAAATTATTTTGAAAAAATATATATAAACTATTTTATGTCAAATAAGAGCAATCTTATTCTTTTCGTCTTCCAAGTGTTATAAAGAAGATTGACTAATTTAGAGTTTGTTCTCTAATTCCATGGTTAGGCTGATCTAGAGTTTAATACTGACTATCACTCCAGAGCACTCACTACTCCCTCCCCTGAGGGCTAACAATCTTGCATTAGTTTCTAATCAACTAGACCAAATTAGGGATTTTAATCTGTCACCTTAAAATCTCTAATTATGCATCCAACGAAGTATATTTCCCTATTTATTTGCACTCAATTCCATGGATGACATACTCTTCCATGAAATCAAATGTGATTCTCTTTAAGCTGTAGAAATCATTGCCCTTTCGAAACATATGTTTCTCTACACATTTTAACATTTCAATTGGCTAAATCAAAAATTAAATGAAGATCAGAGTTCAAATCATCACAAATTATTAAATTTTAAAACCATAGAAAACAAAATTACTTCTTCACAAAATCATATTTCAAAGTAGGGAGAAGGATAAAGAAAACTACTCAGAATTCATAAGAAGGATACGACAAAATACGAATTATATATATAAAAAAAAGTTTAGAAAACAAAAAAAAGACACAACTTATCTTACAATCATTCCCAAGCAAATCATTAGAAGTTCTCTCTAATAATTTCTCTCTTTACAAGCACATTCAATTCTCAATTAGAAGTGTAATGAATAAGAAATCTCTCACCTTCGCTCTCCTCTTACAACCCTAGAAGAAAATCTCTAACCCATTAACTTTCTCTCACTATCTCTTCCTCTTGCCTTTCACACCACCCCACTTTCACGCCACACACAAACTCCTTGAAGTCTTCTTCTTTTATTTTGGGTTGCCACCTTTCAAAAAGAATTCAAACTTCCCTCCAAAAGTCAACTCTTTTGAATTCAAAAGATGTGTCATTTGATCGAAGAGACATATCCCTTCATAAAAGAACATTCCAAAGTGTCTAGATACATTGAATTACTCCAAAAGATGTTTAGAACAAGTGTCCCTTTGAAAATTTGGGCGAAATTCCCCTCGAACCACCTTAATCCACAAAAATTCATCTCTCGCATCATGCGCTATATTCCCAAAATTCACTATTTTGGCTCCAAATTTTGTCATTTTTGCTACTTTTACTCCAAATACCAAAAAATGTTATACTTGCAACAAAAACACAAAAATACCCTTCTTAAAAGTACAATATCACCAAAAATAGGCATAAAATACATACATAAAACAACATATTATTTTTGTGTATCAAAATCCCCCAAATTTAAATGTTACTTGTACTCAAGTGACACTTTTTATTACATAAAAGCATATCTCTTAGGATAGGGATCAACTCATAACTTCTATACTTTAGTTTAATAAATAGAATAACAAAATTTTGGAAAAACCTTTAACAACTTAGATTCAAACTATAATTCTAAAAGTATTTAGTAATCAAATTTAAGATTTCTCTATTCATTTCAAGAAGAATTGCAATTTGTCATATTAAGGATATTTAGAACATTCATATGAAAAAGAACCTCTTAAAAACTTTATTAGTAATACTATTAATATTCTTATACAACTTTAGAAAATGTAATAAAGCTCCTTCCTTAAGTTGATTCAAGTCAAACCAATTTTTTATTTGGCATCTCCTTGAGCTTATTCTCACTTTATTTTTCTTTTCTTTTTTTTCTTTTTCTCTCTTTTTTTTTTCTTTTAGAATCTTTTCAATCCTTCTTTTTATTCTCTTTCTTCTTTTTTTCTTTTTCAAGTGAGGATTACTATATCTGGTTAACTTTTAATAGTTCTGAACTTCACTATCCTCTTCTTAAAGTTAAAACTTATTACCTTTCTTTACTTAATAAATTTACTTAATTGAGGATAAGTAAATTTACTTAAGAAATTTTTCTTAAGTAAATTTTTAAACTAAATTACTTCCAAAACTTAAGATTTTAAGTAAATTTTTTTTAAAAAAATATTTTATTACAAAACTTAGTAGGTGAAAGAAAACAGTAAATGCATGAAAATAAAAACTAACCTCTGGAGGTTTTATGTTTATGAAATTGGGTTTTGGTATACTGCAGGTACTAGCTTTAAAAGCTAATGTACAGAATTTAAAGCATTAAATGCGACATAATATATTCTAAAGAATTTGCTGAGAATTAAAAATAGAAATACAAAAACTGAAAAATACTAAAAATGTAGGAAAAATAAAATCTACTGTTACTATTACAATTTCAGTCCACAACACAATATAAAAGTCTTTACTTCAACAGTTCCCAAATAAAAGTACATCACACTATTATCACAAATAACAAACAAACATCAAAATAAACTAAACTAGACTCATAAAAATATCACTCTTCATCACCTTCCTCATCGTCATCATCATCTTCTTCTTCCTCAACTTCATCATGAATAGGAGCATAAGGACTGTAATCTTTCTTCATTTCTATGAGACTCTACTCTTAATTGCTCACATAAAGTGAAAATTAAGGCAGGATAACTCAAACCACTAGCTGTAGAACTACAACCTATACTCCAAGGATGATGAACTATGAGTGCACCAACATTTATTGCTTTCATGTTATGAATGCAATAGTTCAACATCGCTCCATCTTTTGTCACATCAACAAGATGATTTGTTGGTAATAACTTAGCAGAAATAAAGTGATGTCATACCTTTGACTAACTAGTTAATAGGGAAGCAGAGAAGTTAACTATTTTATTATAATTAATCTTCCATTCTCCTTTTCCATCAGTCAAAAAGGGAATCACTTCATCCAGTGATGAATCAATCATCACGAATGCAATGTACTCATCATGAAATGCATTCCTTAGTTCATAAAAAGCATTGATCTGATCATCAGTAAATTCTACTTGCCTACCTCTAACCAAGATGTGATCACCCTTAGTGAACCTTGATCCCGAAAATATAGTTGTGTAAAACTTATAAAGTTGATTCCACTTTACAACAATGCCAAAAACTTAATGTGTTATTTTATGAATAAGAAATTTATGCAATCTATGTTGGAATTCTATGCAAGTTTATGTATTGTTATCAAGTAATATAAGACTTTCTATTTAAGCCTCAAATATCAATCCCGTGAGGAAGGTTTAAATTTTAAATGATAAATTAACAAGGACATTCACATAAAAAAATGAAGTTACTGTCACTAATTTTGAATTGTTTGAGATACCATTAGAACTAAATTATTAACTACTAGCATAACTAAAATGCAAAGTTTAAAAAGTAACTATTAAACAATGTTTTATGTGATGAAGTTTTCTAATATGAAAAAGCATATTTCCCAATTCAATGAGTTTTGGGTAAAATGAGATGAGATAAATGGTTTAATTATGTATTGTGCCAAATGGAAGTAATTTTAATTCTCTACCCTGATTCAGCATTATAGAAAATCATTTGCCAATCTCATGTTTAGTCCCTAAATCTGTGGTTAGACTAAAATGATACTGACTCTCACTCCAGAGCTCCCACTTCACTTCCCCTAAAGGCTAACGCTTACTTTAATTCTTAAACACTAAGACTGAATTATGGATTTTAGTCTGTCACCCTAAAATCTCCAATTTTACACCCAACAAAGTGTATTTCCCTATTTATTTGCACTTAATTCCATGAATGAAATACTCCTTCATGGAATTTAATGTGATTCTCACTCTTGATGTAGAACTCGTACTTCATTTCTCGTATCATGTGATTTACAACATATCTTAATAATTCAGTTGGTCAGATTGAAAAGTAAATTAACAATGAAGTTGAAAAACCATCACAGTTTTTTTTATATTTTAAAATTAGCACATCCAAATTATCTCTTCATTTCATCATATCTAAGAGTAGGGAGAAAGATAAAGAAAACTACCCAAACTTCATGAGAAAGATATAACAAAACACAAATTTCATATATAAAAGAACGTTCATACAACAATAATAATAAACAACACTTATCTGAAACTCTTTCTGAAAGCAAATCTCTTGTAGCCTCTCTTAGAAGATGTAGGAAGAAGAAATCTCTCACTTCTCTCCCTCTCTAGCTCTCTTAGAGAAGAATTCACACTTACACTCACCACCAAAACTCAAAACTCTAAAGAAATAAATAACTAATGGACTCTAAGTGGTTATTCGGAATGTGGAATAGTGTGGAAGAGAGTGGACAGCGGTCGAAGGGGGTATTTTCTGATTAATTTCCGCTTTAAATAGAGCATAATGTCAGTTTTCCAATAGGTGCATCCAAAAACTCTTCAAAAAGCATATGTGTTGGCATCAATTTTTGGATGTCATGGGTGTAGGGTGTCACCTGTGATTGACGAAATTTAGTTATCGCGCCATGCAAAAATTTGGCTCAAATTGACCTGAGCACCTGCGAGCTTGTTCATATGGCCTCAAATGACGAAATTGACAACACGAGTGAGTTTAGAACTTCGATTCCACTTGGAAAAGGTACTCGTTGCACCACGATTTCGCGTATTGGCTTAAAATATGCATATTATCATTTTTTGACACGATAGTCGAAAATGTGGTCCGAACGACCCCGAACGACTAAACGGATCACACCGG
>JXCR01116014.1:16302-64769 GCA_002079205.1 Phalaenopsis hybrid cultivar
TTGAAGGTAATTTTTCTTGATTTTATTGAGAGTATTCTTAAGTAACTTCTGTTACCTAAGATGTAAGTAACTATAGGGGCTTGCCCTTATAGGAAGCTTTTCCCAAACCAAGCATAATATAAACCCTATTTAATTCCTTATATTAAATAGAGGAATTTGTCGGCCAATACATAGTTTCGCAGACCAAACGGATGTTATAACTTTCTTTAGTTTATTTGATCGAGTCTTACCCTCAATTCTTGTGTTCATCCTTCGAGATAGATACATGATTTGAGGTAAAGCGATCTTTCATCTAAACTATGAAAATTATGGAGTCAATTTGACTTCATCTTTTTCAAAACCCAACTTTTTTTTAACGTCCTTCCGAAGCGGGCATCGGAATTTCAATTCCGATGACCGACAGCTTCTTACGGGCAAACCCCATACCAAAAATAGTGCCGACACATGCAAGTTTGTAGATATAAAAATACAGTATGAAAGTACAAGAAAGACAACGCTAAAAACTGTAAAAGCGTACCTGAGGAGTCTTTTCGTTCCACCACCTGAAACTCAAAAGGCATGTTAAGGCAGTTTATGTGAAACAAGGAAGTAAAATTTTGCGACCTATCTAACCCTAGGTAATATCTTGGTGGGTCCTTAGGAGTTTAGTTAAGGATGATGTTGTCAAGCAAAACATATTAAGTTGAGTAGATTTCTGAGGTATCCAACAGAACTAGAGATAGATGCAGGTCCGTGCTACTCTCTCGCTGCCTGGTGGAAAATCCCGAATTTTTTTAAACATATTATGTTGCTTAATAAGTCATCCTGTAAATATCCTTAATGCTCAGTGAACATTGATGTCTCAATTATCCCTAAGAATATGTTAATTATCACTTGTGATTCAATTTAAGAATTATGTGGATGAAGACTCTTAAAGAGGCAAGTTAGTGTTGGTGGAACACTTAGCCAAATTTTAACCCTAATTAGGCTTGTAGTGTTTGATAGATGTTTTAATTTTCAATGATATTTTCTTTTCTAATCCTCATTTAAATGAATCTTGATTTAGCCTAAGTCACTACTAAGCCCTTAAGACCTAGGTGAGTGTCTTAATTAGCTTTTGTTAAGCTTTAGGTGGTTATAATTCATGATTTGAATTTTATTTGAAAATCAAAATAGGGGTAATTTAAATGAAACTTGATTTAGCCTAAGTCACTACTAAGCCGAAGACCTAGGTGAGTGTCTTAATTAGTTTTGAAAAGGTTAAGCTTTAGGTGATCATGACTCATATTTGAAATTCATTTGAAAATCAAAAAGGGGTAATCATGATTCATGATTTGAATTTTGTTTGAAAATCAAATTAGGGGTATTAGATTGATTAATTATTGACTTCAAAAGTCATACCCCTAAGTCCTATATTCATTTTCTTTTAATAAACTTCCAAATTTTAATAATTTAGAAATTTATTAACTTAATTAAGAAAGTGAGGTTGGTTTCTACCAATTAACCCATTGTATTTCAAACATTAAATAAATTGATTAAGATCAGAGGTTACCCATTTTCCTCCTTAAATTAAGCCTAAATGTTAATTAAGGCTAAATTTCCAAAATTACACATTTGCCCCTACTCTTTGACTTAAGCCTAAATGTTAATTAAGGCAAGATTTCCAAAATTACACATTTGCCCCTAAGCCTTGAATTAATCCTAAATGTTAATTAAGGCAAAATTTCCAAAATTACACATTTGCCCCTAAGGCTCTTTAACACTTCATAAATTTAGTAAAATTAAATTCAAATGACTTTGAAATTTTTATCCTACCTCATTCATGGGTCAATTAAGATCCTCCTTGAATTAAGCCTAAATGTTAATTAAGACTAAATTTCCAAAATTACACATTTGCCCTTAAGGCTCTAACACTTCATAATTTATCAAATTTAATCTAAAAGACTTTGGAATTTTTATCCTACCTCATTCACGGGTTGATTAAGACATTAGCAAATAAAATGTGATTTTTCAAAATTTAATTTAATTTATATAATTATTTTCATGCAAAAATAAGATTTTTCAAAGAAAATTCCTAACTTGACCAAGGTAAGTCCTAATCCCTTGAAATTTTTACTGGAGGTAACTTTAGACTAGAAAAGCCTTTGGACCAAATTTCATGATCTTTTGAATTTTATTTGCATTTTAAGAATTATTTTAAGTTTTGAGTATTTATTAAATATAAAATATTTTAAATGGAGAAAATTAAGTTTGGTATTTTTGAAAAGTCTCCCTGAAGTCAGAGAACTCAAAGGAGAAGATTTTATATTTTTATGAATTTTCCTTGATTATTTGGAATTATTTTTAATGAAAACTCATTTTTAGCCTTTAAAAATAAGTTTTAAGCTTTAACATTTAATATATTTATTTAGAAAACCAGGAAAAATATTATAATTGTTCCTATGTGATTAGGAAGCAATTTAGAATAATTCCATGAGTTTAATTATTTTTGTGATTTTTAGGGATTTTTAATTATTTAGATATTTAAGATAGGTTAAAAATCAAGTTTTATTTTAAATATCATTTTATTTTTAAAAAATACCCCTGATCACAGAGAACGCAAAAAACTAAGTTTCATAATTTTTTGAGTTGTATTTAGATTTTTTAAAAATCATTTTGGTGCCAAAAATGTTATTTATCTTTAAGATTCAACTTAAGTTACCAAATGAACTCAAAATATTTTGAAATTTTATGGTGAATTCTCTGGATTAGGAACCATAATGGAGATAAAAAATCAAGTCATTTAAATGTTTATATTTTCCAAAATTAATTATCTTAATGACTTAGAGTTTGTGAAAATTATGTATATTTAAAATGAGTTGACCCATGAAATTATTTCCAAAAGCTTTTTTGGTCATGGTGGACCTTCCAAAATTTTCTTGGAATTTTTTAATCAATATGCTAATTTTCATGTTTATTTTAAAGAAATAATGTGCAAAAACTTTAAAAATATGGATCTATGTATAGGGACTTCCTCTGGCCTTAGAAAAATTAGAGGATATTTTCTATGAGAGAAGCTACAACATGCCAAAATTTCATGCCAAGGTGATGTGTCAATATGCATGGAGAATCAAATGATTCAAAATAGTGTTTAATTAATTAAAAAAAAACATATCAAATGGACTTGAAATTTATTTTACATTGTTTTCCTCTGTTCACTGAGAAAGAGCGTATTTTTATTTTATTTTTGTGATTTTTCTACATAAAGTTATGAATTTTCTAAGTCAGGGGTATTTAAATAAATAAGAAAAAGCCCTATTTATCTATTTAAACTACGCGTGCCAACTCAACCTAGGACGGCTCCAAAGCTCCACGCGGCGCACTCCCATTTAATGCTGCCATCCACCTCAACGCTGACTCGGCCCGCTCGATCTCCTCCGTCCATTTGATACATGCTCGATCAAACAACTCCCGGTCATCGTTCCGATAGAATGATCTCGTGATCATCCACACTAAAACCCTAAGATCTTAGCCTAAACTCAACCAAATTACTTCGGGTTTGATCCTATGGACTCGTCTAAGTGAGACAAACACATCCATATGGTAATCAAGCAATCAAATTAACTCTAAGCAAATGTAGAATCGAAATAGGCTCGGGAGGAGGTGAGGTTTTATACCTTTGCTCTAAGAAGTGAAGCTTCAATCAGAGGGTCTTGGCATGTTTGTTGGGGTCCAAGGAGACTAGGGATTGAGTTCTTGGTCTTGGTGTAAGGCCTAGGTATGAATTTGATCACGACTGGATTTGGGTGTTGGTCTAGAGCTATGGTAGAGGCTCTGTGGAAGAGGGATTTTATGGGGCTTTGGCTTCTTTCTTGGTTGTGAAGGTGTGGGTAGAGTTAATTTGAGTTTGGTAGAGTGTGGAGGTGTAACGAGCTCTATCCTAATTTCTGGCAAGGTTTCAAGCTCAAAATTGATCTCCGGCAATGGAAATTGGTGGGAGAAAATGGTTGGAATGCATTGAGGGGATCTTAGGGAAGCTGTGTGAGAAGTTTGAAGATGTCTCTCTAACAAAATTTCAGCACACCTCCCATGGCCGTGGAGGTGAGTTTTTATAAAAAATGGTCATGGGGTGGCTCTCAGGGCATAAGTTTGGGTGCATTGTGGTGCTTAGGTGGAGGGCAGAGGAGCTCTATAACTCAATTTGGCTGAGTTGGCCTCTAGGCTTGACTTGGGTGAAGTCCCATGGGGGTGGCTCTCGATTTTGAGCTTTTTCGGCCACTAGGCCGGCCGGCCGACCAGGGGGAGGTGGCTAGGAGCTCAGGGAACCCAGGGGAATATGTCACAGCAATTTAGTGCAATAATACCTAATTTTGATAAGGATATCTTAAGCACATGCATTTTTGGAAATAATACCCCTTGATTTGGGGGACCTTTGTTCTTAGCTTGATTTATGTGGTTTCATGGTGTTTGTACTGGTCACTAAGTCAACTAAGGGCTGTGGTGGAGTTAATTTGGTGACTTTAGGGTGGTTAGGTCACATTTAGTGCATGGGTCTTAGTGGGTGAAAATGACCAAATCTTGGGTTTGGTCTAGGCTAGCCTTGTCAATTGGCCCCAATAAATGTCGAATTTGGTGTAGATGATCATAAAAAACAACTTTTGTGAAGTATGGAAGTGGTTTTCAGCTCAATTGAAGGGTCAATTTGAGGGAATTTGGAATTTTAGTCAATTTGCTCGTGTTGGGCTAGGCTTGGGTCTAGTTTTGGTTAGCCTTGGGCTAAGTCCAAATTGATTGTCTTAAATGGTCAATGGGGACCCTAGGAAGAGTTTTCAATATGAATTGGATGCCAATTTGGGGGTTAAAGCAATGAATTGGGTGAAATTTGGGGACTTAGCCAATTTGGGGATAAATTTAGGAATTTTAGATTTAGGCCAAGATCAAATGGATTTTAGGCTTCACCAAGGCCAATTGATGGTTTATTTTGATGTTTATGAATGTTCTAAAGATTTTACAACATTAATTGGGGCCAATTAACTAGGCCATGGGTTCAATTTGGTGAGATTAGGTCATATGGTCAAAATTGGGGTTTTGATCTAAATCAAAATTGGGCTCAAATCATGGGCTAATTAAGCTTGGATTTGGTTTAATTTGGCCACATCAAAAGTTAATTTGAGTTTAGGATTGGAATTGAGATTAATTGAGATCAAATTGATGGACATTTGAGTTAATTTTGGAAAGTCCTATGGCTAGTCCTATGTACTGGTCTTAGTAAACCCATAGCCCTAGGGCTGATAAGTTTAGGGGACCATCTACATGAGTATCCCAAAAAGATCAAGGGACCTAGGCTAGAAATTTAAGTTTAGGGTTGTGAGTGATTGTGAGTGTAGATGAGTGTAGTGAGTGTCCTAGCTCCAGACCAACACCCAGGGTCAACTCTAAGGTCCAGCAGTTCTAAGGGTGATTCATCTTGAGTTTCCCTTATAGTGACCCCACCTACTAAGTGCTAGAGGTTAGGATCAATATGTGGAACTTTAAGTTGAGTAAAGAAGATGGTAGAATTTCTAATGGCGAGGGTTCCATGTCTAGTTTTCTAAGAATAGTCAATAGGAAAGTCCTATGGCTAGACCTTATGCTACTAAAGAGGAAAAACTAAACCTCAACCAAAAGTGAGGACAAAAAATGGACCCCAATAGGTGGGGTGTGCTAGGCAAGCACACCGCGCGTATTGGCGTTGACCGATGAGATCAACAAAAACCAATAGAAACTGCTAAGTCAAACAGATTTGGAAGTATGTGTAGAGTTGTGTGTATGATTTATTTTATTTCTGTTGGGGATACTAGCGGATGATCGTCTGGTTGAAATTAAAGAAGGACTCTCGGGGGAATCAGAGAGTGAATTTTGAGGTATGGAATGTCGAGTATTTATAAAGGATGGGAATTAGTACGTAAGTGCTGACCCCCAGGTGGAATGTAAAATTTAAGTATCAATTCCAAAAAGACAAGAAGAGTCAAAATTTAGGTACCGACCTCAAAAGATGAGAATCAGAATTTAGGTACTGATTCGAAGATATAAGAACTGAAATGTAGGTATTAATCCAAAGAAGAGAGTCAAAATTTAGGTATCGACCTCGAAATGTGAGAATTGAAATGTAGGTTTCAATTCCAAGAAGAGAGTCAAAATTTAGGTATCGACCTCGAAATGTGAGAATTGAAATGTAGGTACCAGTTCCAAGAAGAGAGTCAAATTTTAGGTATCGACCTCAAAATGTGAGAATTGAAATGTAGGTATCAATTCCGAGAGGAGAGTCGAAATTTAGGTATCGACCTCGAAATGTGAGAATCAGGATTTAGGTACTGATTTGAAGATGTTAGAATTAAAATGTAGGTATTAATTCAAAGATTGAGAATTAAAATGTAGGTATCAATCCTGAGAAGAGAGTTGAAATTTAGGTATCAACCTCAAAATGTGAGAATCAGGATTTAGGTACTGATTCAAAGATGTGAGAATTTAAATATAGATATCAATTCAAAGATGTGAGAATTGAAATATAGGTATCAATTCAAAGATGTGAGAATTAAAATTTAGGTATCGATTTCAAGGAGAGAGTCAAAATTTAGGTATCGACCTCGAAATGTGAGAATTGAAATGTAGGTATCAATTCCGAGAGGAGTCAAAATTTAGGTATCGACCTCGAAATATGAGAATAAGGATTTAGATGTTGATTTAAAGATGTGAGAATTTAAATTTAGGTATTGATTTCAAGAAGAGAGTCGAAATTTAGGTATCAACCTCGAAATGTGAGAATCAGGATTTAGGTACTGATTCGAAGATGAAAGAATTGAAATTTACAAAGAGCTTGTGGTGTTGAATTCACAAAAGTGTATCATGTGGAAAAACTGATTTTGCAAAAGATTTGTAGAGCTTTATGGGGTTTTGTGCAGAATGCAAAATTTTGCGAGGATGTGAAGAGATTTAAGGTAAATAAAGATGGTTGTGCTGCGCGCACAACAGTAGGAAACTCCAAAAAAGAGAGGATCCACTCAACAGATTCGTTTCACTTTCTTGTTGTTTTTATCACATTTAATTTTTCAAAAATATGTCGTTAAAGTTTTAGTTTTAATTGATTGATTTTCAAAAGAAATTTGTTTTGTTGTTTATTTATTTGTGATTATTTTCTTTTAAATTTTATTTATATTTTTAAAAATTTATTGTTTCGTTCTTTGTTCATTGAAATTCTGAACCAACGCGTGGTTCGTGGCTTTCATCCCTCGCACAAAAAGGCAATTGACAGAAAGACACAATTTAAGAGAAATTTCCATTAATTTGCTCCAACAAGGATGTCATAAATCAAACATAAGCTAATGCCTCAAAAGGTACATTATGTAGTCCATGTCGAAATACATCGAGAACATCTCATGATATGAATACATTGTAGACTGAATACATCAGATACATGTCATGCTGTTAAAAGAAAGAAAGTGAACCCTCTGTAATAGGTATGTTGAGCTCTTGATCAAGCAGACCTTCTAAGTCATGCTCCAAGATAAGAGTTCTCTTCGCAAGTACTTAGAGGTACAACCTTCTCACAGCTCGTACGACAATAGTTCCTCCAATTCTGGGTCTTGCTGGAATCCATGTGGCATTTTACTGTCATCCATCCTGCGGAAAGTCACAGACACCCTACGGTGTCGTACTCCTGGAATGTAATGTTTGGCAACGTCTGTACCGTTGCCCTTGAGAACATGTACTGAACCGATTGGAAGAGGAATCTCCACAGAACCTCTGAATTCACCAGGGCCGACGATATCGATTTCTTTCCCAAATAGAATATTGTTTTTGCTCAGAAATGAGACCATGCAGAATGACCTCACAAAGTCATGATGATCAATGTGTGGGGGAATGCAATCACCCTCTTCATAGATATTGATAATGCAACTGTTGGGAATGCAGGTAGCAGGTAGAATTTTCCATTTGACCATCCTTTTGATCATCCATTTTATCATTGGCGGTAGCGGATCTACTTGATCATGTCTGAGGATGTTGACCTCATTTTTTAGGTCTTCTTTTTCCTTCTCTAGATACCCTAGGATCTATCCTTAGGATTTCCCTATTTTGACTCTCTTAGAGGACTAGACCGGGACCAACATCCCTTTGAAATTCAAGTCATTTCTTTGCTTTTTGCAGTTTCATATGGACGGTTTTAGATCCTCAACATTCAGTCGAGTCGATCGAAAAGCCGACTTATTGAAGCTCAAATTTAGCTCCTATAAAAATTTAAAAGTAGGTGGATACCGTGGTGCGTGCGACGTTTGACTTGCCGCTATGTGCAATGTGTTTGACTTCTCGTCACTTATGTGAGGAACAGTCAATAATTTACTCGTTAAACGGCTTCGATCGTGCTAAAATAATTTCATTTGTCGCGTCACACACAAATTAAAGTTAATTTGGCGCGATCACCTATGAATTTGTCCAGGTGAGCCCGGGTGACAAAACGGACCGCACCGTCGCGTCCGGAACATCGATTTTAGCCATAAACAACATCTATTTTGTTGGGGCAGCACGCACAAATGAATTTCACAAAATTTGGTATTTTCTTTTAATAAAAAATATATAATAATTTTTTTTTATAAAAAGTTTTCTTTTTTTTTTATCCTATATCTAATCCCACACCTCACTTCTTCCTTCATGCCCTAACCGAACCTTCACCTCCCTCCTTCGGCGATTGCCTCCTTCATGAAGCTTCCTGCCGGTTTTCCGATCATCTTCCTCCTTCCCGAGCCTTGTCGCAGGTGGCTTCGCCGGTATAGGAATTCGAGGTTGTTTGCCTAGTGCAACATANGGCTTCGCCGGTAGCCCGTCTCTAAACAATTTTTCCCGCCCAAACGAGTCTGAGTACCTTCCTTCTCACACCTTGGTCGATTTCTTGCCCTTTGTGACGTATTCCCCTCACCTCCGGTGACTCTGTCGATAAACATCTCTTCCCATTGTCCGGCTATAAATTCCCCTTTCGAGGAAGGATTTTGGGGATGAGAAAAATTTCTTTGGAACGATTTAAGGAGTTCTTGTTTGGGATTTGGTTTGAGCTTCTGAAAGTTGTTCGAGGAGAGTTTCTGTTGGGTTGGATTTCTCTGATTAGTATACTAAGGAATAACTTCGGTTAGCTGACAATTGCCTTCAGGATTATCTCCTTTCATTCTTGGATCCAAAGATTGTCTTGCTCACTACTTCTAAGTTTTTCTAAAGTTTCTGAAAACATTTGGAGGTAAGTTTTTTTTCTCTTCTTCTTCTATGATATTCTCAAGGGATTTTATGACCCTTATGAATCTTTAAAGCTTGTCACGATCCATCTACAAATTTGACCTCTTCTTTTGGTTTACATTTGGGAGTGATTCTTGGATATTAAATATAATTTTATAAAAAAGAAAAAGGGGGAGGAAGTTAGACCTATGGACATATGATGCCTATTAGAGAATTTTGGTTTATCTTTATAGGTTTCTCGAAATGAGATTTGTGAAAAAAAAAAATCTGTTGGAGTTGTGTTTTGAACAATTATTTGGCAATTTGATTTTACTTATCCTATTAATCCATATTCGAATTTATGTTGGAAGTGTTGTTTGGTTTTTGAACAGCTGTTTGATGCTCGGTTTTGTTCTTGTTGTCGTCCTTTCATTCGAATTATATTTTGGAAGTTATGGTGGTTTTGAACAGTTGTTTGATGCTCGGTTTTGTTCTTTCTGTCATCCTTTCATTCGAATTTATGTTTTGGAAATTATAAATGGCATTTAAACAAATGTTTGGGACCGGTTTCTGTACTTCTTGGTGCCCCTTATTTTAACATATAATGGAGAGATGCTTTGGTTTTGAACATCTGTTTTGGAGCTATCCCCTATTTGAGTGTATATTTGGAGATTATTCTGGTTTGGAATAGCAGTTTGGAGTTGTGGTTATTATTGCTTCTCTTGCTGTCTTATTCAAATACATATCGAAAATCATTTTTGATTTTGAAAATTATTCTAATATCTCAGATTTGCTATTATTGCTTTTATTTGAATATACATTGGAGTTATTCGGTGTTTTGGATAGCTGCTTTAGTGTCCGAGTAATGGCTCAATTTCAACCCCTTTATTGGGCTCGGGTCTGTTTCTTGATGGCTCGGTTTGCCCCCCCTTCGTGGTTTGATTTTTCTTGGTGATGGCTTAGACTTTGTCCATTTGCTGGACTTGGATTTAGCTTGGTAATGGCCTATCCCTTTTGGTCATTTGCTGGATTTGATTTAACTCTTATGTAGAGATTCAATTATATTTCCTGTAATTCTCTTTGTTTGAACTCCGACATTGGGAACATTTTAATGATTTGGAAATACATTTGGAATTTGTTTCTTGCTTCTATTGCTGCCCCTTATTAGAATATATGCTGGAAATGAAATGCTGAACTCTTTTATTATTGTTATTTTCGAATTAAGTAAATGCTGGAATTCGTTTTAATGCTGAGAAACACTTGACTTTAGAGATTTGTACACTTATATATTTCCTGTTATCAATTCTTGCTTAAAACATATGCTGGGTGCAGGAAATTTTGAAGTCTAAGGCTTTATGAAATCTATTTGTTTATGGCTTTGCTCTGACTCATTTGATGAGTTCGATTTACCTAGAATGGTTCTCCTTTTTTTTTTTCTTCTTTCGCTCTCTTTTGGTGTTGAGCTCGATTTTGATACTTTCTGTTGTCCCTTGTTCAAATACCTGCTGGAATTTACATTTATGGCTCGAAAAATATAGTTGGGACTCAGTTTTTTATACTTTTTGTTGTCCCTTGTTCAAATACCTGCTGGAATTTACATTTATGGCTCAAAAAATATATTTGGGACTCGGTTTTGATACTTTTTGCTGTCCCTTGTTTAAATACCTGTTGGAATTTACATTTATGGCTCAAAAAATATATTTGGGACCCAAATTTTATTCTTTTTGTTGCCCTTTTGTTCAAGAATATGTTGAAAACCATCTTTTAACTTTGAGAGTTAATTTTAAATGCTATAATCTTTGTTTCCCCTTGGAAAATTTAAGGGGGTATGCAATAATCACATGTATAGGTTTACAATTTGATCCTAAGGTAGAAAGTGGATGCTATATAAATGCTTAAATGACCACTCTTCTCATTTTTTTGATATGAGATATATAAAATTTTGTTCGATGAGCATATGAAATATTGAGGTGGCCTATTAGTTCGAGACGAGGGGTAACAGGCAATGATGCAAGAGAACCATTTGACAGCTTAGTTTATAGCTGAAATATAAAATCAGTTTAATTAGTGTGATGCCCTTTCACCCCTAGATCATTAACAGCTCTAACCCTTTTCCAAAAGTTTCGAAATCGATAATCACAAAAGTACAGATACTACAAACACTACACAGATACTACAATCATAAAATGACAGATCCTACAGACACTACACAGATACTACAATCACAAAAGAATAGATACTACAGACACTGCACATATATTACACTCACAAAAGAACATATACGACCCTACACTGTAAACACTATATCCTGACTAATACATGCATATCACCTACAAGTACATTTCATATATCACATAGTACATCTTACACACTACGTACAGATACACCACATACCTTTATCTGATGGATCTAAGTATCATCATATTACCTTTTATATTGTAGACACCACATCCATACACTACGCCCTGCACGACAGATACTACACTTTGATGAGTTCAGATACTACATTTCACATATAGGTGCACTACACTTTGAGGAGTTCAGATACTACCCCATTCACATATTCACTAAATGATAGGGTTTAAGGCTATCTGATTATAGGGGTGATTCGTTGGTGACCTCTAGTGGATGTTGATAGGTTGACCTCGATATATCAGTTACCTGTGTGATCGAGATAGAGAGAAAAGAGGTCTAGTCTGAGCCTATCCCCAAATTGAAATCTAATATCCCGTCTTGAAACTTTCATATGCTCATCATTTAATCTTTCCTTTATAATTTGCAAATGTTTACTCAACCCATTTATATCATACAATTGCAATCTCTTTTGAAGCTTTAGCAGAATTTGATCAGGTACACTTTTATTTGTTTAATTTCCGTACTTTATTTTCTGCATATTTTCTTTTATTTTGCATCGTACTATACTTCGCTATATATCTCATGCACTTTCCTATCACCTCTTGTAGCATAGCCTTTTCTTTTTGTCTGTTCTTCGTTGTACTATATACATTTACCAGTATTCATGCTTTAGTTGCTACTTTTCTAGTATGTTTGTGCAATCCCTTAGGATAGGCCGTTCGAGGCATGGTTTTTTTTTATTTTTCTCTTTTCTCTCTCACCTCTTCTCGGAACAAGACGACAACGTGGTCGGTTGACGATTCATCTCCGGACAACGGCCGAGACAACTACCAAAAACGGAAGGATGAGCTTATGCAGAATCTCAATGAATTTAAATAACATACATATAGGACGTTGAGGCTGTTCGTTTGACACGATGTAAATCCTCACATTATCTTTTAGGACTTTCTACGATTTTATATCATACGATATAAGTCCTAAACTTTTTAGGATTCCGAGGTCATCGTTTAGTATGACATAAATCCTCACATTTTCTCGGGCTATTTGCACATGATATACAGATATAAGTCACGAATATCTAAATAATTTGCAAGATTGAAATATCAAATAATTTCTCTTTCAAAGATGTAAAGCCAAACCATAGATTAGTTCGAGATGTTACTGAATTTTCTTAAGTATCTTCAACATCTCCTACTTTTTGTTCCTTTGAATTCTGAAAATAACTGTTCCTATTTGAACATATCCCATTTGATTTTTCCTATGAGCAATTGTGGAAACTTGAACGTTGAATTCTTGAAGACAAAACCTCTGATCATTATCGAGAGTTTTCTTAGGTGACTTCGGTTGTCTAAGATGTAATTAACTATAGGGGTTTGCCTTTATAGGGAATTTAAGAACCCAGATTAATCTAAACTCTATCTAATCTATGTATTAGATAGGGGAATTTGTCGACTATAAATTTCGCAGACCAAAATAGAATCATAAACTTTTAAGTTTAGATAGTTAATCCTACCGATAAGTGATACGTTCATCCTTAAAGATGATATATCATTTATGGTATCGTGCTCAGCTGTTTAAACTATTAGATATATGAGGTCTACTCGGTCTCATCATTTTTTCAAAAATAAAAAAATACCATTTTCACAAAATTAAAATTACAATATATATATATATATATATATATATATANTATATATATATATATATATATATATATTAAATTCCAAATTTAAATTTTAAAATCTTATTTTCAAAAAACAAATAGCCGACAGAGGATCCCAGGCGAATTTCCCTATCTGTCATTTGTGAAGTTATAACAACAGCCACACTGGATGACGATTCTTCCCGTCCCTCTCATCCATTTCTTTGGCTCGAAATATGTCCTTTCCATGAGAAGGCCCGCTCGGCCTCTGTCTCTTAAATTGAAAATACAGTCCAGAATGTTTTTGATCAGTCTCAAAGAAAACCCTGGTGTACAGCTCCAGGCCTTCCAATATGTTGACGAACTTTCCCTGAACTTCTTCATAAAACTCGAATTCTCTTTTATTTACTTTGCTTATCTTGTAGTATTCTACCATACCAGGGGTTAGCAGCTGTCGTGGACGTTCCTTCCTTCGAGCATCAGCGGGAACCCAAACTGGTGCTGGTCGATCTGGAATATGAGACTCGGCCTCTAACGGGATGTACGACCCTGGGCTCCACGGTACATACTGATCTGTCCCCAGCAGTACATATGGTTCATCCATCATGAAATCTGAAGTCTGAGACTCGTTGGTGCTTGAAGTGTACTCTTCCAATGTACTGAAAATTTGTAGATGCAGAACATTACAATCCGGGCATTCTACAAACGCGCCCGTGGCTGATTTCCTGGCCAGTATTTCAACCTTGCATGTCGAGCAACCCATGCACAAAACATCTGAAACTGAAAGTGTGATTGAATCTGTCACAAACTCTGGTTCCTCATACGTGGTGGGTAAGCTAGTAGAAGTTTCTTTCAGGTCTGGATCATAAATATGCCCCTCAGGACTAGGGGTGAGCAAGTTGTTCTTCTCTCTTTGACGTTTGTGTTCTTGTCATAGAAAAGCTCTCTGCTTCTTACGACAGGCGTTCCTGCGTTGTGTTCTGCGAAGCGGAGCATTCGTTCGTTCGTTATTGGCGGCTATTAAGCCTCCCACAGGTGTAGCTTCCATGGAGGGCATATGGCTAGGCCCCTCCATCGGATCTCACTCTGTTATCATGCTCTTGCCCTTGCATGATACATTATCTTTAGTGGTCACTCTCAGTAGTGAAGGAAGTCCCTCTTTTTCTTTGTAGCTGACTACATCCATTAGAAGACCTTTGTAGTCCATGTCAACCTGGTTGAAATCCACATTGAAGTTTATGGTACCGCCCCGCGGCGCCATCTCCTCATTTAATGCGATGTTTCAGCCATCCTGGAAAGCAAAGATCAGCTGCTCTCCCGACATTTTTCTGCAGATGATAGGAAAAACATTAGTGGGCTAAAACTTGTCATGAACAAGAACAAAACAAAGTGTACATTAAAGTAAATTTTAGTTTGTTTTGGTGTAATGAATTTTATGTATGAGTTTTGTTTAATTAAAAGTAGAAAGAAGAAAATTTGAAGTTTAAAATATTTTTTCAAAATTTTCATTATATTGAGGTTAATTACAAAATTTGCACCCAGTTATAGACATTTGGCCACATAGATAACCGTAAAACAATCAAAGTTTCCAAAGTTTCAAAGCAATCAGAGGCAAGCGGCGTCAGGTTGCGTAATAAATTTTTCAGATATCGTCCGTTTATTTGTAACATGGGTCTTTCACTCCGAAAGTCCACTAACTGGTAGGCTCCTCCTGTGTAGACCTTTTCAACGACAAATGGTCCCTCCCAAGTTGGCTCGAATTTTCCACCTATTTTGCGGCATGCAAGAATATGCCTTTTGGAGCACTAGTATGAGGTCACCAATTTTGAATGTCCTTGGGCGGACCAATTTTTCATGGGCTTGTACCATCTTTGCCTGGTAAAGCTCCAAATGTTATTGTGCTTCTAATCATTTTCCCTCGAGACTCTCTAGTTCTTCAAGTCTGAGTTTTGTGCTTTCTTCCGTTGTGAGTTGGTTAACAACGGTGACTCTGAGAGATGGTGTCTGGACTTCTAGCGGTAGCACGTCCTCGGTCCCATACACGAGCATATATGGTGTACACTTAGTGGGAGTCTTGAAAGTCGTCCGGTAGGCCCACAAGGCTTCTAATAGTTTGTTGTGTCAATCCCTTTTATTTTCATCCAGTTTCTTCTTCAAAATATGTACCAGTGTTTTTTTTAAAGCCTCAGCTAGACCATTTGCTCTAGGATAGTAAATCGTAGAGTATCTCCAATCTATCACATGTCTTCTGACAAAATTATTGATCTTTGTACTCATGAAAGTTGTCCCATAGTTAGAAATTATTCTTTGTAGTACTCCGAAACGGTAGACGATCTGGCTTTTGAAAAATTGAAGGATGTGTTGTGTTGTAACCTCACGTAACGGTATTGCCTTTGCCCATATGGAGAAGTAATCTGTATTGGCAAGTATGATCTTGTGTCCTTCGGAAGATGGAGGGTCTATCAGACCTATTATGTCCGTGCCCCAACACTTGAATGGCCACGAGACAACAGTTAGGTGTTGCACATTCGAAAGCTGGTGTAAGACCACCTCATGCACTTGGCATTGGTGACATCTTCTAGTTGTATCCATGCAATCGGATATGATTGCTGGCCAATAATACCCGAGTCTTTTGATCTTTATTTTCATTTCCAGCCCTGACTGGTGAGCGCCACACAATCTGGCATGTACCTCTTTAACAATTTTTTTGTGCTTTGGCTTTGCTCAAATACCGTAGCCACATTTGGTCAAACGATCTTCTGTAAAGAACATTTCCCACCAGGGTGTAAGACATGGCCCTTCTTGTGATGTGGTGTGCCTCAGACTTGTCATCTGGCAGCTTTTCAATATGCAAATATTCTATTAATGTCTTGCGTCAATCTTCATTGATGTCTGCAACTATATCTATTGTTTCTTCTTTTCCATGCTTGTGTAGAGTTTTGAAGTCGATCTGAGACAAGACTCGTCTTCCTTGCACTGTGACTTTAATGGAATCATCCAAGGGACACGCCATTTCCTTAGTAAGTTTTGCTAGAGTGTCAGCATGGGCATTATCTCCTCCAGGAATCCGGTATAAAGTCACATCGGGAATCTACTCCAGGAGCTTCATCATGTACTGATGGTATTCTGCTAATCTTAGAGTCAAAATTTTGTCTTGTCCGGCGACATGCTTAATGATGAGTTGGGAGTCGCCGTAGATGGCAATGCCTGTTATATCCATTGAGATTGTCATTTCCAATCCGGTGATTAAAGCTTCATATTCTGCTTCATTGTTAGTGCACGACTCTATCAGATGGTATGAGAACCTCAACATACCCTTATCTGGCGTAATAAAGATCAAACCAATCCTTGCTTTGCCTGGTATAACTGTGTCTGATCCCTTGTCTTTTCTGGCTAACGAGGCGCTATCGAAGTACATCTCCCAGCATTGCGCACTAGATATATCCATTTGTAGTATTTGTTCGTTTGGTAACTCGTCGTTAAGAGAGGACCCAGCTGGCAGTGGGTGTGCAGCAAGAAAGTCTGCTAGTATTTGTCCCTTCATAGCACGGAGGGGCATAAAAGTTATATCGAATTGCAGTAAGATCATTGACCATCTTGCTAAACGTCCGGAGAGTGTTGGTTGGGTCATCAGATATTGCAATGGGTTAACTTTCAAAATTAGGGTAATCTTATGAGAAAGCATGTGATGTCTAAGCTTTTGGGCGGAGAAAATTAACGCCAAAAAATGCTTCTCAATAGGTGGATACCTTATCTCCATCGGTATTAGACGACGACTCAAGTAGTAGAGAATTTTCTTTACGCTCATCATTGACTTGGGCTAAGAGGGCTCCGAGAGAGTCATCTAAAGCCGCGGTATAAAGTATCAACGGTTTCCCTGGGATAGGGGCTGCCAAGACAAGAGGTGTCATTAAGTATTATTTAACATCCTCAAAGGTCCGCTAGCATTTCTCTTCCCAAATAAAATTTTTGTCCTTTTTAATTAATGCCAAGAAGGGCTGACACCTACCTGAGAGATTAGAAATAAAGCATCTCAGACATGCCAACTTTCCCTTGAAAGAACATAGTTGTTTCAAGGTTTTAGGAAGAGGCATTTCCAAGATAGCTTTAATCATATCCGAGTCAATCTCGATTCCCCGATGACAGGTAACGAATCCTAAAAATTTCCCGGAGGTAACGCCAAAGGCGCACTTTAGGGGATTCATTTTAAGGTCATATCGTCGTAACCGTTCAAGTACGATTCTCAAATCGTACAAATGGTGATGACCAAATCAACCACATAGCATTCTACTTGATTGTGAATGATGTCGTAAAAAATCTTCATCATTGCACGCTGATATGTTGCTTCGGCGTTCTTTAAGCCGAACAGCATCACTGTGTAGCAAAAAATTCCAATCGATGTTCTGAAGGTTGTAAGTGCTGCATCCTCGGGAGCCATCTTGATTTGTTTGTATTACGACAATTCATCCATAAAGGAGAAAATTTCATGTGTTGAAGCAATATCCGTCATCATCTCTGGTATGGGTAGTGGAAACTCATCATTTGGACATGCCTTGTTCAAATCTCTGAAGTTGACACAAACACGGATTTGTCCAATTTTCTTCTTAACAGGTACAATGTTGGATAACCACATGGGGTACTGCTCCTCTTTAACAAAGTTGGCATCTATTAATTTCCTTACCTCGGCGATGACTTTTTGTTCTCTTTCGAGATGCATTCTCCTTGGAGCTTGTTTTACTAGGGTTATCTTCTTGTCCACCCCAAGTTTATGGACTGCAACCTCTGTCGATAGTCCTGACATTTTATCCTAGCTCCACGCGAAGCAATCTTTGAATTCTATTAATAATTTGATCAATTCTGCAGATTCTTTGTCATTGAGTAGAGAGCTTATAAATGTAGGTCGGGGTCGTTCTTCAATCCCAAGGTTAATCTCTTTCAATTCATCAATGGTAGATTTAATTTTCTCCTCTAATTCTGGGGGAGCATCTTCTATTTGTTGATCAGTAGAGTCATCTTCTATATCGAGGCATTCCTCTTCTGACTCATCAGTAACAACCATGCAAAATTCAGAATCATCGACTGGTCCGACTGTACCAAATTCGAGACCCTCTTTTGAGTTAGGAGTTCAACTTTTAGCATTCCATATTTTTTTAAAGTTGAAATTTATCTTTTGACATTTGTTTTGGTAAGTGTCCCTGTTGAATTAACTTTTGAACACAAGGCGAGAAGTAACCAAAAGGCAATTCCATTAATTCATTAGAATCAACATCTAAATTTACATGTTTTTCAAGCTAAGTAAAGGTAGAAGCACGGTAAAATTTGATCGGCTTTGAACCAACACTACGGACTTCCTTGACCTCTAAACTCTTAACCTTTTGAGGGAGAATCGGAGTGAGGGTCATAGCATTCACATAGTGGTTTATCCGATCATACATTGTTTTATATTCATTCTTTTCTGTATCTTCTAGGGATATCTCGTACTGAGGTCTTTTTTGTCTTGTCATCATTATCTCATCTTCAGAACTGTCTTCATCACCAATGTTGATAGTTGGCCTAGTCCGTTCAACAATTAAATTGATCCTTTCTCGTCCATGTCCCCAGCCTCGACCTCGGGTGCGCAAACTAAAAGGCCTTTCACCATCTCTTTGTAAAGGAGTGGTGGAAGATTGCTGAAGCGGAGTGGAATGGCCTCCTTTTTGTGATTCTTCTAAATCTTTATCTTTGTTTGTCAGAATCTGGCGTGAAAAGGTAGTCTTCTTTGGAGGCGCGTAGTAGGCAGCATCTTCATAGATACCAACTTGATGCACTGAAAATGGTTCTAGATCTCCCTTGATACAATTCTCTTGACCATCTTTACGTTATTTGATGCACTGGTGTAGAGATGATGGAACCATATTGTGTTCATGAATCTACGGTCAACCCAATAGAGCGTTAAAAGAGGTCTCGGCGTCAATGATATGAAATTTAATGATTGTCATTAGTTCTCCAACCTTCATAAGTAATGTAATTGATCCAAGGGCTCTTTCTCTGTTTTGGTTGAATCCTCTTAACATCATCTTATCAGCCGTAAGCTCTTGAGCTTCAATATCCAATGTCTATGTCCGTAGACTCATCAAGTTAAGAGATGCTCTAGGATCCACTAAAACTCTGGATAACACAAACGCCGATGTTGACGGAGATGTAGAGTGGACGGTTGTGATCGGCGGTACCAAACAACAAGTTTTCATCTATGAATGTTACCCCTGACTGTTCTTTCAATGAGCAAACTTCATCTAAGGATGTGCTGGCCAACTGAGCTAAGCAAATTTTTCGGTCAAGCAAAGCTGTAACCAGAGACTCTCTCATTTCCTTTGACAGGATCAAAGTGTCGTAGATGCTTAATTGGGTGGACAACTTCCTAAGATGAGCTAGCACATTATATTCTACTTTGTATAATCCTCAGACTTTATCTTGAACAAGTGGTTCTTCCACTGGTGGAGGTGGGGGTATCTCTTCTCGAGTCATTATCTGTTTTCCTTTATTGTTGGAGCCGTTCTTGGTGGTAACACTTTTCTGCTCCTTAAGTTAACTTCTGTGATTTCTTCTTAAGATATTATTATGGAATCTTTCAGTGTCTTTTCCTCTCCGTCGGAAAAATCTAAGTTAATGGCAAGCGGTGCACCGTGATGCTTGAGAATTGGCTCCTCGTTATCGGTGGTGTTGTAAGCAGTATTAGTGATGTCTTGTTTGGACTTGACAACAAGCTCATCAAACTCGCGTACGATTTGAAGATCTCTTTGGGGATCTATATCGAAGCTAGATCGGTGATAATCAGTTACGTTATCATCAAAAACAGTTAAAATGTAGCCGAAATCACAATCATTATATTCATAAGACCCTAGAGGGACAAAGAGATAATCATACAAAGTCAGGAGTTCGAGGATTTTCTTCCCCGAATCCGAGATAACCAATCTAGTAGAGGCAGCCCCTATCCTACCCCCCTGTGCTATCAATCTTTACAGTGACGCTTTTCTTCTTCTTGTTCTTTGTTCCTGACGATGATGGATCTCCTGGTGAAATCTTCATCTCTGGCTTGGTATGTTGCGGGCTCTGAATAGAGGCTTGTTTTGATGCAGACTGGATCTTGTTCAGTATCTTCCTAGATGATCTGATCCAAACTTCATTCTATTCTTCTTCAGTATTCTTAGAAGCTTGTTCTGATGAATCTTGTATTTGATTGAGGATCCTTTTGAGTTCATCCCAAGTTGTACTCCATCCATCTATTCCAGTATACGGATCGATTGGGGAGATTGGCTTGCCGAAATCATGTTTATGGAACCTTTTTCAAGTTCTCTCAAATACTCCTTCGAGATTGTTATATTCTCTTCCTTGAGGTTCTTCTCGAGCCAGTCTTTAAAAACGAAGCACTTTTCAATAGTGTGCAGAAGCAATCGGTGGAATGAGCAATAATTTGGTTCATTCTTCTTATCCACCTCCTTGGGCTTCTTTGGATCTGGTAGTTTGAACTTTGGCATCTTCATCAGACTCCTGAATTTTTTAGGTACAGCTTCATCCTTGAAGAAATACACAACTTTCTGTCGCTCCAACAGGGATATTTTTTTATCCCCTGCTCGAGGTGCTCCTTCTTGAGATGGCCACTGGTTGGATTGATCATTCTGTTTATGAGAGGACTGGCAATGTTCTTCTGCATATATCTTTATCGGCTGCTTTCCTTTGCCGGCGGTCGCCACTACTCCTGATTTCTTTTTGAACACTTTGACCACCTTAGCCTTTTCATGTGGCTCCATGTGCTTTATTTCTTTTTGAAGACTGCTGGCTTTACTGAGTAGCTTCTCAAAGGATTTGATGGTGAGTCCCTTAAGGCATGAAAACTTGGCCCATGAATGCTTTTGAGGAGAATTTCAACCGCTTGATGTTCCTGTAGCTGAGGTTCACATTTCATGCTATGGTTTCTCCACCTCCAAATATATCGAATGATGTTCCTGTAGCTGAGGTTCACATTTCATGCTAAGGTTTCTCCACCTCAAAATATAGTCTACCAAAGTTTCTCTTGGCATTTGCTTTTCCATCATGAGCTCTCCGATAGACACATGGTGTTGTGCCCCGGTAAACATTTTCACAAATAGTTGTTCTAATTCAGAAAATATTTTAACTGACCCATTGGGCAAGTCAGCGTACCAATCGAAAGCAATTCCTGACAAGCTGCTGACAAACTGCTGGTAGAGTAAAGCTTCATTATTTCTCGTGTTGCCACAACTGGCTCGGAAATGTGCTATATGTTGTTTGGTATTTCCAGTCCCATCAAATATCTTGAATTTTGGGGCCACAAAACCCTTGGGGAAAGGTAAGACATCGAACTCCTCCGGGTAAGGTCTTCCCTTCAAAATTGATGCACCGCCCTTGGATTGGGCTAAGGCGTCCCGTACTTGTTCAATCATTTGCTTGAACTCCTTTTCTGGCATGGGACTTGTTGGAGAATCTTTTTTTGGTTGCTCATCTTTGTTTGCTGAAGTAGCCTCTCTTTTTTCATCTATAATGTGTATGATCTCTGGCTGATTAATTTCTGGAGAAGCCAATTGTGGCGCTTGTGATTGCCCATGAATGGTGGCCATGGCGGTCATAGCTGCAGTCATCTCTTCTATTATTTTCTCCAGTAGACTATCCTGCTCATCTCTTAGGACGATAACCCTACACAGCTCATCTACGGCGTCCTCTTCGGTCTGAGGTTGAGCCTCGCGCGCAGATGTGGTGGCTCTGGTTTCGATCACATGGACATCCATGAAATCCTCCTCCAATTAATCATTCAAATCAAAATTTTCATTGTCGCTATCGACGGAAACTCCGTGTTCTCGATCCAACTCGAAAATCTCGATCCTGAGTTTCTCAACTTTTTCTTCAATTATCGATTCCTTGATTGCTTTAAGATCTGGAGGACCCTGATGGACATCCTCTACTTGTTCCTCCATCTCGCTGGCTATTGTCGCGACGATGTCAGATATTTCAGACACTGGTTTCACTTCCTATTCTATGGGCTCACTGAACTGTATCAGTGCAGCAACCTTGGGTATCCATACCTTTTTCTTTTTTGACGATGATGTCTCAGGACGAAGCGTCTTAGTAGAAACATCGGTATGTCGAGGGAAAGTATGCTCCCCGTGGTGTAGACCGGCTACATTGCCAGGTAAGCGTCTCGTCTTTGCCTTTGGGATGGTAGAAATATCTTCATAACGGGTGAAGGGTAAGATCTTCGGACCCAGTCTCGACTTAACCGGCCGACGGCCTGCGGTCCTGGAGGCAGTAGAATCAATAGTAATCACTGTAGTATCAACTTTGTTCCCTAAACAAAACCAAACGGGGATGCAGTTAAGTGGCACTCCAGCTGCCTTGTGAGACTGTTTGGCGAATTTGACACCCTTCAAAATTTCCTTCTTCATGCAAGGAGAAATTGCATCTCCCACTTGTTTAAGTAACTCGCTAACTTAACATCCTTCTTTGGTAGCTCATGTAGAGGCAAAAAAAGTAAGGTTTTGGTAGTTTTCCTAACCCTATGTCATATCTTGGTGGGTCCTTAGGAGTTTTAATTAAGGATGATTTTGTCAAGCAAAACAAATTGAGTTTAGTAGATCCCCGAGGTATCCAACAGATCTAGAAAAAGAAGTAGGTCCATGCTTCCCTCTTCACCTGGTGAAGAGCCTCGAGCTCATTTAAACTTATTATGTTGTTTAATTATTCATCCTATGAATACCCTAATGCTCAATGAACATTGATGTATCAATTATCCCTAAGAGTAAGGTAATTATCATTTGTAATTTAATTTTGAATATTATGTGGGTGAAGACTCTTAAAGAGACAAGTTAGTGTTATTGGAACACTTAGCCAAATTTTGGTTCTAATTGGGCTTGTAGTATTTGAAAGATGTTTTAATTTTAATTATGTTTATTTTTCTAATCCTCATTTAATCAGTCTTGATTTAACTTAGATTACTACTAAGCCCTTAAGACCTAGGTGAGTGTCTTAATTAGTTTTGAAAAGGTTAAGCTTTAAGTTGTCATGATTTATTAGTATTAAATTGATTAATTATTGACTTCAAAAGTCATACCCCTAAGTCCTAGGTTCATTTTGTTTTAATTAACTTCCAAATTTTAATAATTTAGAAATTTATTAGCTTATCTTTTCAATTAAGAAAGTGAGGTTGGTTTCTACCAATTAACCTTTTGTGTTTCAAACTCTAGAAATTTATTAACTTATTTTTTTAATTAAGAAAGTGAGGTTGGTTTCAAACATCCAAATTAAGATCAGAGGTTGCCCATTTCCCTCCTTAACTTAAGCCAAAATGTTAATTAAGGCTAAATTTCCAATATTACACATTTGTCCTTAAGGCTCTAACACTTCATAATTCATCAAATTTAATCCAAATGACTTTGAAATTTTTATCCTACCTCATTCATGAGCTAATTAAGATATCATAGGAGAAAACATGATTTTTGAAAATTTAATTTAATTTATATAATTATTTTCATGCAAAAATAGAATTTTTCAATGAAAATTTCTAACTTAACCAAGGTAAATTCTAATCCCTTGAGATTTTTACTGGAGGTACACCTAGACTAGAGAAGCTGTAGGACCAAATTTCTTGATTTTTTGAATTTAATTTAAAATTTAAAAATTATTTTAAGTTTTGGGGAATTTATTAAATATAAAATATTTTAAATGGGGAAAATTAAGTTTTGTATTTTTGATAAATTTTCCTAAGGTCAAAGAATCCAAAGGAGAAAATTTTATATTTTCCTGAGTTTTATTTTATTTATTGGAATTATTTTTAGTGAAAATTTATTTTAGCTTTTA
The DNA here is from genome assembly GCA_002079205.1 of Phalaenopsis hybrid cultivar. Lineage (NCBI taxonomy): Eukaryota > Viridiplantae > Streptophyta > Magnoliopsida > Asparagales > Orchidaceae > Phalaenopsis > Phalaenopsis hybrid cultivar. The sequence goes on from JXCR01116014.1 coordinate 40,340, forward strand.
AAATTTATTTTTAAGCTTTAAAATTCAGTATCTTTATTTAAAAAATCAAGAAATATCCTAATTATTCCTAAGTTCTTAGGAAGCAATTTAGAAAATTTCCATGAATTTTATTTTTTTATGATTTTTATGGATTTTTAATTATTTAAATATTTAAAAATAGGCTAAAAATCAACTTTTTATTTTAAATATCATTTTATTTTTAGAAAATACCCCTAATCACAGAGAACTCAAAAAATAAGTTTTTATAAATTTTTTAGTTATATTTTGATTTTTAAAAATCGTTTATTTGCCAAAAAAGATATTTAACTTGAAAAATCAATTTAGGCCATCAAATGGACTATAAACGTTTTGAAATTTTTATGGTGAGTTCTATGGATCCTAAAAATCAGTGGAGATAAAAAATTAAGTAATTTTGTTGTTTATATTTTTTAAAATTAATTTTATTTGTGTTTTAGGGTTGGTGAAGATTAAGTGTATTCTTAATGACTTAACTCATAAAATTATTTCCAAGGGGTCCTCTGGTCATAGTGAACCTTCAAAAAAAATTTTAAATTTCCTGAGCAATATGTTAATTATCATGATTAATTTATGCAAATAATTGACATAAAATTGAAAAACATGGATCTCTGTTTAGGGACCTCCTATGACTTTGGAAAAATCAGAGGATGTTCCTTAAGATAGAGGCAAAAACATGCTAAAATTTCAAGCCATGGTGATATTACTACATGCATGGATAATCAAAACATTCAAATCAGTGTTTAATTAGTTAAAAATACAATATGCATCAAATGGACTCCAACTCATTTCCACATTGTTCTCCTTTGTTCACTGATCAAGAGGGTATTTTTATTTTATTTTAATGATTTTTCTACACCAAGATATGAATTTTTAAAGGTAGGGCTATTTATTTAAATAAGAAAATCCCTATTTTTCTATTTAAACGCGCGGCGCTGACTGTATCCTAGGCAGCTCCGAAGGCAGGCTTGGCGTGCTCTGGTTGGATGCCACCATCCACGTAGCCGCTGACTCAGCCCGCAGTTCATGTAAGGAAGCGTTGTCCGGCTCGATCTCCTCCGTCCATCTGATACACGCACGATCGGACGGCTCTCCGTCATCATCTCCGACAGAGTGAACCCATGACTGTCCACACTAAAATCGTAAGATCTCAACATAGACTCAACCAAATCACCTTGGTTTTGCTCCTATCGACTCGTCTAAGTGAAACGAACATATTCATATGGTAATCATGCAATTAAATTAAGCCTAATCAAATGGAGAATCCAAATAGGCTTGAAAGTAGGAGAGGTTTAATACCTTAGCTATGAGAAGGGAAGCTTTGATCAGAGAGTCTCGACATATTCGTTGGGGTCCAAAGAAGCTAGGGATTAAACCTCTTGCTATGGTGAAATGCCTAGACCTAAATTCGACCAAGGTTGATTTCAGGTGTTGATCAAAGTCTATACTAGGGGCTTTATGGAAGGGGGATTTGATGGGGCTTTGGATTCTTTTAATGTTGTGAAGGTTTGGGTGAGTTTAATTTGATTTTGGTGGAGTTTAGAGGTGTGGAGAGCTTTGTCCTATCTCCGGCAAGGTTTTGAGCTCAAAAATTGGGCTCCAGTAAGGGGATTCAGAGCAATGTGGTGGTTGGGTTCCACTGAGGAGGTCTCAAAGAGGCTTTGGGATCAATTTGGGGAAGTCTCTTAGAGGAATTTATAGCTCTCTCTCCATGGCCGTGGAGGGGAGCATTTTATAAAAACGGCCTTAGGCTTGCTGTCATGGCCAATTGGGGGGTGAAATGTGCTGCCTAGGAGGAGGGCACAGAGGCTCTAAGCTTCAATTTGGATGAGGTGACCTCTAGGTTTGAATTGGGTTTAATCCCATGGGGGTGGCTCTCGGTTTGGCCATTTTCCGGCCACTAGGTCGGCCGTCCGGCCAGGGGAGGTGGCTAGGGAGGTCAGGTGAGCCAAGGGAATATGTCACAACAATTTAATGATTTTAGGCTTTATTTTGGCAAAAATATCCAAGGCTTAAGCAAATATGGCATTAAATCCCTTGATTTAGGAGACCTTTGTTCCATGGCTTAGCTTAGTTGGTTTTATGGGGTTTAGGCTGGTCACTAGGGTCTATGGTTGTGGAGTCACTAATTTCATGACTTTAGGATAGTTAGGCCACCTTTAGTGCATGGGTTTAATGTGGGACCAAGTGATCAAAACTTGGGTTTGGGCTAGGCTAGCCATGTCAATTGACCCAATTTATTGATTAAAATTGTGTAGATGATTATTATGAAGATTTTTGGTGAAGGGTTGAAGTGATTTTGAGTTCAATTGGTGAGTCAATTTGAGGACTTTTTGAAATTTGGTCAATTTAGGCATGTTGGGTTAGACATGGGTCTAGGTTGAGCTAGCCTTGGGCTAAGTCAAAATTGAATGGTCCACATGATCAATGGAGATGTTGTGAATATTTTTCATGAAGACATAGAGTAAAAATTTTGGGGTTAAGGCCTCAATTTGGTAAAGTTTGGGGACATGGCTAATTTGAGGCAAAATTGGGGATTTTTGGACTTATGTTGACATTAAATGAAATTGGAGCTTCACTAAGGCCAAGTGAAGGTCAAATTTGATGTGTATGAACGTTATGAAGATTTTTCAACACAAATTGTGGCAAATGGAGTAGGACATGGGTTCAATTTGGTGGAACCAAGTCTGGGGCCAAAATTTGGGGTTTTTATCTAAATCAAGATTGGATTCAAATGATTGACTAATTGATCTTGGATTTGGTTTAGATTGGTCACATCAAAAGCTTATTTGAGTTTAGAATTGAAACTGGGGTAAATTGAGACTAATTTGATAAACATTTGAGGTGTTTTGGGGAAAATATGGGCCTTTAAAGGGTAATTTGAGGATTTTTGTCAAAGATGGTCAAATTGGCCAAATTGGGTTGGGTTATGTGGTAGTTGAGGAAAATGAAAGTGGGTATATTTAGAAGGTTTTGGAAATTTTTGGGATTTTTTAGAATTTTTGGAATTTTGGTGTGAGGAGGGGTATTTTGGTAATTTGCCAATTTTTTTGTGATTTTGGGTAGTTTGGGTGTTTTCAAGGTATTTGAAATGATTTTTGAACTAATTTGGGTAGTTTGGGTAAATTTGGGAATTTTGGCCAAATTTGGGGTTCCAAAGGTATCTAGGTAATTTGGGGGAGTTTAGGGGTAAAAGCTAGGTTGGGTATCTTGGTAGAGTTGGAGTGCCAACCATCATTAATAATCCATGGACCAATAGAAACCCCATTTTGGGTCCTCTTTGTAGTGGTTTTAGCTAAACCCTAGCCTAGGGCTAGTGGGTTTAGGGGACCACCTACATGAGTCACCCAAAAGTATCAAGGGACCAAAGTCAGGAAATTTTGGGTTTAGGGTAGTGAGTGATTGTGAGTGAAGTGAGTGCCTTAAGCCCTAGACCAACACCCAGGGGCAAACCTAAGGTCGAGCAGTCCTAAGGGTGACTCATCTTGAGTTCCCCCATAGTGACCCCACTTACTATGAGCTAGAGGTTAGGACCAATATGTGGAACTTCAAGTTGAGTAGAGAAGTGTTTGGAATTTCTAATGGTGAGGGTTCCTTGTCTATTTTTCTAAGAATAATCAATAGAAAAATCCTATGGCTGGCCCTTAGGCTATTAAAGAGGAAAAACTAAACCTCAACCAAAAGTGAGGTCAAAAAATGGACCCCCAATATGCTGGGCAAGCACACCGCGCTTATTAGCGTTGACCGACCAGATCAACAAAAACCAATACAAACTCCTAAGTCAACACACCCGGAAGTATGTGTAGAGTTGTGTGTATGATTTGTTTCTACTAGGAAATTAGTAGGCGATTGTCTTATTGAAATCAAGGAGTAGGGACTCTCGCTGGGGATCGGAGAGTGAATTTTGAGTTATGTAATTTCAGGTATTTATAAAGAATGGGAGTCAGTATATAAATGCTGACCCCGAGGTAGGAATTGAAATTTGGGTATCAATCTTGAAATAAGAATCAAATGCCATAATCCATTTAAGGTGGTCTTGAATCTGATTTCAAAAGATGAGAATATGATTGTGTGGGAGGACCGAATCGAGATGGAAAACACAGAGGCTCACATCCGACTCAAAAGGGTAACAACGGTGTAGAAGATGGCAACCATTAAGGATATTATGCCAGAAAGAAAAGATTGTACCAGTTTGAGTTACCACTAGGGAGTTATATTCGAACTGACATATGACAGGGATAATATATATGTCACGTTAGAAAGGAAAGCACTGAGACTCGCATCCAACCTAAGAGGTGATGAGGAAAATATCTGCTACATTGAGGAAGAAAGCTCTGGGACTCACATCCAACTCAAGTAGTAGTGGGAAAAAAATATATCGATCACGTTAGGAAGGAAAGCACTGGGACTCACATCCAACCTAAGAGGTGACGAGGAAAATATCTGCTACATTGAGGAGGAAAGCACTAGGACTCACATCCAAATCAAGAGGTAACAAGAGAAAAATATATCGATCATGTTAGGAAGGAAAGTATTGGGACTCACATCCAACCTAAGAGGTGACGAGGAAAATATCTGCTACATTGAGGAGAAAAGCTCTGGGACTCACATCCAACTCAAGTGGTAGCGGGAAAAATATATCGATCATATTAGGAAGGAAAGCACTGGGACTCACATCCAACCTAAGAGGTGATGAGGAAAATATCTACTACATTGAGGACGAAAGCTCTGGGACTCGCATACAACTCAAGTGGTAGTGGGAAAATATATCGATCACATTTGGAAGGAAAGCACTGGGACTTACATCCAACCTAAGAGGTGACGAGGAAAATATCTGCTACATTAAGGAGGAAAGCTCTGGGACTCACATCCAACTCAAGTGGTAGCAGGAAAAATATATCGATCACGTTAAAGGAAAGCACTGGGACTCAAATCCAACCTAAGAGGTGACGAGGAAAATATCTACTACATTGAGGAGGAAAGCTTTGTTACTCACATCTAACTCAAGAGGTAACAAGAGAATATATGTGTCATGTTGGGAAGGAAAGCATTAGGACTTACATCCAACCCCAAGAGGTGATAAGAGAATATATGTGTCACGTTAGGAAGGAAAGCACTAGGACTCACATTCAACCCAAGAAGTGACAAGACAATATATGCGCTACATTGAGGAGGAAAGCGCTGGGACTCACATCCAACTCAAGAGGTAATAAGAGAATATATGTGTCCTTATGCAGAAAATATGCAGATTCATACATGTGAATTTGTAGGGAATATGTGAATAGAATATGAAAATAACTGAAGGAATTAGAATTTAGGTACTTATTTGGAAATGAGAATTGAATTTTAGTTATCATTTTTGAAAAGAGAGTCGAAAGTCAAGGACCGACCTCGAGGATTAAGAATAGGATGTCATGCTCCATTAAAGGGGGTCTTATACCAATCTCAAAGATGGGGAGTCAAAATTTGGGTACTGACTCCGAGAGTCATATGAAAACAGTGTAGAGAGTTTGTGATGTTGAATTTGCAGAAATGTGTCATGTGAAAAGGTTGATTTTGTTGAATAAAATTTGTAGAGTTTTGTGGGGTTTTGTGCAGAATGCAAAATTTCACGAGGATGTGAAGAGAGTTAATGCAGATAAAGATGGTTGTGTTGCACGCACAAAGAGTAAGAAACTCTGAAAATGAGAGAATCCACTCAACAGACTCATTTTCTTTTCTTATTGTCTTTATCATATTTAATTTTTCAAAATATGTCTTTAAAATTTTTAATTTTAATTGGTTGATTTTCAAAAGAAAATTGTTTTGTTGTTTATTCATTTGTGATTATTTTTGTTTGAATTTTATTTTTGTTAAAAATTTGTTATTTTGTTCTTTGTTCATTGAAATTCTGAACCAATGCGTGATTTGTGGCTTCCATCCATTGCACAAAAAGGCAATTGACAAAAAAGCATATTTCTGAGAGAAATTTCCATTAATCTGCTCCAATCAAAATATCACAGATCAAACATAGGTTGATGCCTCAAAAAGGTACAACATATAGTCCATATTAAAATACGTTCAAAACATCTCTTGTCGTGTATACATTGTAGGCTGAGTATGTGTGGTACATATCATGTTGCTGAAAAAAAATTGAACCTTTGACCCTCTATATCAGGTATGATGAGCTCTTGATCGCGCAGACCTTCTAAGTCATGCTCTAGGACAAGAGTTCCCTTCGCATATACTTAGAGGTACAAACCTCTCATAGCTTGTACGACAGTAGTTCTTCTAGCTTCAGGTCTGGCTGGAATCCGTATGGTGCTTTGCTGTCATCCATTCTACAGAAGGTTACAGACACCCTACGGTGTCGCACTCCTGGAATGCAGTGCTTGGCGACATTTGCCTCGTTTTCTTTCAGAACTAAAACTGAACCAACTAGTAACGGAATCTCTATGGCTCCTCTAAACTCTCCAGGGCCGACAATATCAATCTCTTTCCCAAATAATATATTGCTTTTTCTAATGAATGAGACAGTGCAGAAGGGTCTTACAAAATCATGATGATCAATGTGAGGAGGTATGCAGTCTCCCTCGTCATATATGTTGATGATGCAATTGTTTGGGATGCAGGTAGCTAGCAGTATGTTCTATCTGACCAACCTCTTGATCATCCACTTTATTATAGGAGGTAGTGGATCTACCTAGTCATGTCTAAGATCCCTGGCAGATTTCCCTGTCTGTCATTTGTAAAATTATAACAGCAAACACATTGAATGGTGATTCTTCCTTTTCCTCTCATCCATTTATTTGGCTCATAGTATGTTCTTTCCATGAGAAGGCCTGCTCTGCCTCTATCCCTCAAGTCAAAGATGCAGTCAAGAATGCTTTTTTCATCACTTTCGGAGAACACCCTGGTATATAGCTCCAGGCCTTCTAGTATGTTGACAAATCTTCCTTGAACTTCCTCATAGAATTCAAATTCTCTTTTATTCACCTTGCTTATTTTATAGTACTCCATCGTGCTAGGAATTAGCAACTATCACGGGCATTCTTCCATCTGAACATTAATAGGAACACAAACTGGCACTGGTTCATCTGGAACATGTGATTCAGCATCTAAAGGGATGTACGACCCTGGACTCCATGGTATGTACTTGTCTGTCCCCAGTGGGACGTATGGCTCATCCATCAGAAAATCTGTGGTCTGAGACCCGTCGGTGGTGGAGGCATACTCCTCTAATGTACTGTAGCATTGTAGATGTAGGACATTACAGTCCAAGAATTCTACAAATGCCCCCTTTGGCTGATGTCCCTGCAAGTATCTAGGTGTTGCACGTCAGGCAACCCGTGCATAAGGCATCTGAAGCTGAAAGTGTCTCTGATTATGTAACGAACCCCGGTTCTTCATCTGTGGCTGGTAGCCTGGAAGATGTCTCTTTCATGTTTGGATCATAAATATGTCCCTCACAAATAGGGGTGAGTAAGTTGTTTGTTTCTCTCTGATGTCTGCGTTCTTCTTGAAGAAAATCCCTCTGTTTCTTGTGGCTGGCATTTATGCGTTGCGTCCTGCGAAGCGAAGCATCTGGCAGTTGTTTGTTATTGGCGACTACTAGGCCCCCAGCTGGTGTAGTTATCATGGATGGTAGGCGGTTGTGCCCCTCCATCGGATCCTGCTCTATTATCATGTTCTTGCCTTTATATGATGCATTATCTTTGGCGGTCACCCACAGCAGTGAAGGCAACCCCTCTTTTTCTCTACAACTGACTACATTCATGAGAGGACTTTCGTAGTCCATGTCGACTTAGTTAAAGTCCATGTTGAAGTCTATGGCACCGCCTTGCGGCACAATTTTCTTATTCAGTGCAAGGCTCCAGCCATCCTTGAAAGCAAAGATCAACCTTTATCCCGACATTTTTCTGTAAACGACAGGAAAAATGTCAATGGGCCGAAACTTGGCATGAACAAGAACAAAACAAAGTATTTATTGAATTAAATTTTAGCTTATTTTAGTGAAATGAATTGTTTATTTATGTATGAATTTTGTTTAAATTTTTGTGGAACATTATACTCAAAAGTGGAAAGGAGAAAATTTGAAGTTTAAAAATTTTTTTGAAAATTTTCATTATATTGAGGTTAATTAAAAAATTGGACCCGGTCATAGACATTTGCCCACATAGATAACCCAAAAACAATCAAAGTTTCAAAGTTTCAAAGCAAGCAAAGGCAAGCTGTATCAGGTTGCGTAATAGGTTTTCAGATATCATCCATTTATTGGTAACATGGGTCTTTCGCCCTGGATGTCCACTAGCTGGTAGGCTCCTCCTATTTAGACCCTTTTAATGACAAATGGTCCCTCCCAAGTTGGCTTGAATTTTCCACCTATTTTGCGGCATGCAAGAATAGGCCTTTTGAGCACAAGTACGAGGTCATCAACTTTGAATGTCCTTAGGCGGACCAATTTGTCATGGGTTTGTACCATCTTTGTCTGGTAAAGCTCTAAATGTTGCTGTGTTTCTAGTCATTTTCCCTCAAGACTTTCCAATTCTTTAAGTCTAAGTTTTGCACTTTCTCCCGTTGTGAGTTGGTTAGCAACAACAACTCTAAGAGACAGTGTCTGGATTTCTAGCGGTAGCACGGCCTTGGACCCGTACACGAGCATATATGGTCTACACTGAGTGGGAGTCCTGAAAGTCGTCCTGTAGGGCCACAAGGCTTCTAATAGTTTGTTGTGCCAATCCTTTTTGTTTTCATCCAGTATCTTCTTCAAAATCTGTATCAGTATTTTGTTGAAAGCCTCAGCCAGACCATTTGCTCTAGGATAGTAAATCATAGAGTATCTCCAATCTAGCCCATGTCTTTTGAAAAAATTGTTGATCTTTATGCTTCTGAAAGCTGTCCCATTGTCAGAAATTATTCTTCGCGGTACTCCGAAATGATAGACAATTTGGCTTTTAAAAAATTAAAGGACATGCTGTGTCGTAACCTCACGTAACGGTACTGCCTCCGCCCATTTGGAGAAGTAATCTGTAGTGGAAAGTATAAAGTTGTGTCCTTTAGAAGATGGAGGGTCTATCGGACCTATTATGTCCATGCCCCAACACTCGAATGACCACGAGGCAAGAGGCTGGTGTAAGACCACCCCATGCACTTGGCATTAGTGACATTTTCTGATTGTATCCATGCAATCAGACATCATAGCTAACCAATAATATTTGAGTCTTTTGATCTTCATTTTTATTTTTAGCTTTGACTGATGAGCGCCACACAATCCGACATGTACTTCTTTGACAATATTCTGTGCTTCGACTCTGCTTAAACACCGTAACCACATCCGGTCGACTGATCTTTTGTATAGAACGTTTCCCATCAGGGCGTAAGACATAGCCTTTCTTGTGATGTGGTGTGCCTCAAACTTGCCTTCTGACAGCTTTCCAGTATGCAAATATTCTATTAATGGCTTGTGTCAATCTTTGTTGCTGTCTGCAACTGTATTTATTGCTTCTTCTTTTCCGAGCTTGTGTAGAGTTTTAAGGTCAATCTGAGACAAGACTCGTCTTCCTTGCACTGTGATTTCAATGGAATCCTCTGTGGGACATGTCATTTCTTTAGCAAGTTTTGCTAGAGCGTCGGCATGGGCATTATCTCCCCTAGGAATCTGGTAGAAAGTCACATCAGGAATCCGCTCCAGAAGCTTCATCGCATATTGATGGTATTCTGCTAACCTTGGTTTCAGAATTCTGTATTGTTCGGCGACTTGCTGGATGATGAGTTGGGAGTCACCATAGATGGTAATGTTTGTTATATCCATTGAGATTCCCATTCCCAATCAGATGATTAAAGCTTCATATTCTGCATCATTGTTAGTGCACGGCTCTATCAGGTGGTATGAGAACCTCAACATACCCTTATCTAGTGTGATAAAGATCAAACTGATCCCTGCTTTTCCTGGTATAATTGTGACTGATCCTTTGTCTTTTTTGGCTGAAGAAGCGCCATCGAAGTACATTTCCCAACGTTGCATTCTGGAAAATTCCATTTGTAGTATTTGCTCATCTGGTAACTCGTCGTTGAGATAGGACCTAGTTGGCAGTGGGTGTGTAGCAAAAAAGTCTGTTAGTATCTGTGCCTTGATAGCACAGAGGGGAACAAAAGTTATATCAAATTGTAATAAGATCATTGATCATCTTGCTAAATGTTCGGAGAGTGTTGGTTGGGTCATCAGATATTGCAACTGATTAACTTTCAAGATTAGGGTAATCTTACGAGAAAGCATGTAATGTCTAAGCTTTTGAGCAGCGAAAATCAATGTTAGACAATGTTTCTCAATTGGTGGATGTCTTATCTCCATCAGAATTAAGCGACGACTCAAGTAGTAGAGTTTATTTTCTTTACCCTCATCATTGACTTGGGCTAAGAGGTCTCCAAGAGAGTCGTCTAAGGCCGCGGTATAAATTATCAACGATTTCCATGGGATAGGGGCTGTCAAGACAAGAGGTGTCATTAAATATTGTTTAACATCCTCATAGGCCCGCTGGCATTTCTCTTCCCAAATGAATTAGGCGTCCTTTTTAATTAATGCCGAGAAGGGTTGACACCTACCTGAGAGATTAGAGATAAAGTGTCTCAGATATTTCAACTTCCCCTGGAAGGAACATAGTTGTTTCAAAGTTTTAGAAGGAGGCATTTCCAAGATAGCTTTAATTTTATCCGGGTCGATCTCGATTCCCCGATGACGGACAACGAATCCCATAAATTTCCCGGAGGTAACGCCAAAGGCGCACTTTAAGAGATTCATTTTAAGGTCATATCGTTGTAACTGTTAAAACACGATCCTCAAATCAAACAAATGGTCTATATTTTGTTTACTTTTGATGACCAAATCATCCACGTAGCATTCTACTTGGTAGTGAATGAGGTCGTCAAAAATTTTCATCATTGCGCACTGATATGTTGCTCCGGCATTCTTTAGGCCGAACGGCATCACTGTGTAGCAGAAAATTTTGATTGGTGTTATGAAAGTTGTAAGTGTTGCATCCTCGGGAGACATCTTGATTTGGTTGTATCCCGACGATCCGTCCATGAAGAAGAAAATTTCATGTGTTGAAGCGATATGCACCATCATCTCTGGTATGGGTAGTGAAAATTCATCTTTTGTACATGCCTTGTTCAAATCTCTGAAGTCGACACAAACACGGATCTGTCCATTTTTCTTCTAAACAAGTACAATGTTAGCCAACCATGGAGGGTACTGCTCTTCTTTTACAAAGTTGGCGTCTATTAATTTCTTCACATCGGCGATGACTTGTTGTTCTATTTCAAGGCGCATTCTCCTAGGAGCTTGTTTTACTGGGGTCATATTCTTGTCCACCTGGAGTTTATGAACCGCAATCTCTGCTGACGGTCCTGGCATTTCATCGTAGCTCCATGCGAAACAATCTTTGAATTCTGTTAATATTTTGATCAATTCTGCAGATTCTTCGTCATTGCTTAGAGAACTTATAAATGTAGGTAGGGGTTGTTCTTCAGTCATGAGGTTAATCTCTTTCAATTCATCAATGGTAGATTTAATTTCCTCCTCAAATTCTGGGGTAGCATCTTCTATTAGTTGATAAGTAGAGTCATACTTTATATCGAGACAATCCTCATTTAACTCACCAGTAACAACCATGCAAAATTCAGAATCATCGACTGGTCTGACTGTACCAAATCCGAGACCCTCTTTTGAATTTGGAGTTTGACTTTTACCATTCCATAATTTTTTAAAAAGTTGAAATTTATCTTTTGGCATTTGTTTTGGTAAGTGTCCCTGTTGAATTAACTTTTGAACACAAGGCGAGAAGTAACTAAAAGGTAATTCCATTAATTCATTAGGATCATCATCCAAATTTACATGTTTTTCAAGCTCAATAGAGGTAGAAGCACTGTAAAATTTGATCAGCTTTGAACTAACACTATGGACTTCCCTGACCTCTAAACTCTCGACCTTTTGAGGGAGAATCAGAGTGAGGGTCATAGTACCAAAACTATGGACTTCCTTGACCTCTAAACTCTCGACCTTTTGAGGGAGAATTGGAGTAAGGGTCATAGCATTCACATAGTGGTTTATTCGATCATACATTGTTTCATATTCACTTTTCTCTGTATCTTCTAGGGATATCTCGTACTGTGGTCTCTTCTGTCTTATCATCATTATCGTGTCTTCAGAACTGTCTTCATCACCAACGTTGATGGTTGGCCTAGTATGTTCAACAATTAAATTGATCCTTCCTCATCCATGTCCCCGGCCTCGACCTCAAGTGCGCGAACTAAAAGAACCTTCACCAACTCGTTGTATGGGAGTGGTAGAAGATCGCTGAAGCGGAGTTGAATGGCCTCCTCTTTGAAATTCTTCTGAATCTTCACCTTTGTTTGTGATAATTTCACGAGAGAAGACAGTCCTCTTTGGAGGCGTGTAGTAGGCAGCATCTTCATGGATACCAACTTCATACACTGAAAATGGTTGTAGGTCTCCTTTGATGCAATTTTCTTGACCATGTTTGCAGTATTTGATGCACTGGTGTAGAGATGATGGAACCATATTGTATTCATGAATCCATGGTCGACCCAGCAGAGCGTCAAAAGAGGTCTCGGCGTCGATGATATGAAATTTAGCGGTTGTCACAAGTTCTCCAACCTGAGGGCTCTTTCTCCCTTTTGGTTGAATCCTCTTAACATCATTTTATCGGTCGTAAGCTCTTGAGCTTCAATGTCCAAATAGGCTAATGTTCATAGGCTCATCAACTTAAGAGATGCTCCAAAATCTACTAAAACTCTGAACAACACAAATCTACCGATGTTGACGGAAATGTAAAGTGGACGGTTGTGGTCGGCGGTACCGAGCAGCAAGTCTTCATCTGTGATTACCCTAGGTTGTTCTTTCAACGAACAAACTTCATCTGAGGATGTTCTGGCCAATTGAGCTAAGCAAATTTCTGGGTCAAGCAAAGCTGTAACCAGAGAATCTCTCATCTCCTTTAACAGGATCAGAGCATTGTAGAAGCTTAATCGGGCTAGCAACTTCCTAAGATGAGCTAGCACGTTGTAGTCTTCTTTGTATGATCCTTTGATTTTGTCTTGATCATGTGGTTCTTCCACTGGTGAAGGTGGAGGTATCTCCTCTCGAGTCATTATCTGCTTTCCTTTATCTGTTGGAGTTGTTCTTGGTGGTAACACTTTTTTGCTCCTTAAGTTGACTTTTGTAATTTCTTCTTCTTGAGATATCATTGTTAAATCTTCCGGTGTCTCCTCCTCTTCGTCGGAAAGATCTAAGCTGATGGTAAGTTGTGTACCGTGATGCTCAAGAATTGGCTCCTCATTATCAGTGCTATCGTAAATGGTATCATTGATGTCTTCTTTGGACTTGACAACGAGTTCATCAGACTCGAGTACGATTTGAGGATCATTTTGGGGATCAAGATCGAAGTTAGATTGGTCATAATCAGTTATGCTATCACTAGAAACAGTTAAAACGTAGCTGAAATCACAATCATTATATTCATAAGACTCGGAGGGACAAAAAGATAATCGTACAAAGTTAAGGGTTCGAGGATTTTCTTCCCCGAATTCGAGACAACTAATCTAGTAGAGGCGGCCCCTATCCTACCCCCCGTGCTATCAACCTTTGTAGTGACGCTTTTCTTCTTCTTCTTTGTCCTTGACAATGATGGATCTCCTGGTAAAACCTTCATCTCGGGCTTGGTATGTTGCGGACTCTGAATGGAGGCTTGTCTTGATGCATACTGGATCTTGTTCAGTATTTTCGTGGATGATCTCCTCCAGACCTCATTCTATCCTTCTTCTCTGGTATATGCGGAAGATTGTTTTGATGGATCCTGTATTTGATTGAGGACCCTCTTGAGTTCATCCCAAGTTGTACTCCATCCCTCTATTTTAGTATACGGATCGATTGGGGAGATTGGCTAGGTCAAAATCATATTTATGGAACCTTTTTCAGGTTCTCCTAAATATTCTTTCGGGATCGTTATGTTCCCTTCTTTAAGGTTCCTCTCATGCTAGTCTTTAAAGATGAAGCATTTTTCTATAGTGTGCTCAAGCAACCGGTGGTATAAGCAATAATTTGGTTCATTCTTCTTATCCACCTCTTCGAGCTTCTTCGCGTCTGGTAGTCTGAACTCCAGCTTCTTTATCAGACTTCTAAGTATTTTAGGTATAGCTTCATCTTTGAAGGAATACACCATTTTACGTTGTTCTGACAGGGACATTTTTTTATCCCCTGTTCGAGGTGATCCCTCTTGAGGCGGTCGCTGGTTGGATTGACTACTCCGTTTTTTAGCATACTGTGATGAAGACTGGTGAGGCTCTTTTGCATATATCTTCATCGGATTCTTTCCTTTTTCGACAGTCACTACTACTCCTGATTTCTTTTCGAACACTGGTCACTTTAGTCTTTTCATGTGGCTCAATGTGCTTGATTTCCTCTTGGAGATTGCTAGATTTGCTGAGTAGCTTCTTGAAGGATTTGATGGTGAGTCCCTTGAGCATGAAAGCTACTGACCCATGAATGTTCTTGAGTAGAAATTCAATTGCATGATGTTCTTGTAGCTGAGGTTCACATTTCATGCTAAGGTTTCTCCACCTCAAAATATAATCTACCAAAGTTTCTCTTGGCTTTTTTTTTCATCATGAGCTCTCCAATAGACACATGGTGTTGTGCCCCGATAAATCTTTTCACAAACAGCTGTTCCAACTCAAAAAATGTTTTAACTGACCCGTTGGGCAAGTCAGTGTACCAGTCGAAAGCAATTCTTGATAAGCTGCTGACGAACTGCTGGAAGAGTAGAGCTTCACTATTTCTCGTGTTGCCACAGCTGGCTCGAAAATATGATATATGTTGTCTGGGATTCCCAGTCCCATCAAATATCTTAAAATTTGGGGCCACAAAACCTTTGGGGAAGGCACGGCATCGAATTCCTCCGAGTAAGGTCTACCCTTTAGAACCAATGCACCACCCTTAGATTAGGTTAAGGTGTCTCGCACTTGTTCAACCATTTACTTGAATTCGTTTTCTGGTATAGCACCTGATGGAGAATCCTCTTTATGTTTCTTGTCTCTATTTGTTGAACCAACCTCTCTTCTTTCATCTGTGATGTGTATAATTTATGACTGTTTGATCTCTGGAGAAGCCAATTGTGGCGCTTGTGATTGCCTATAAATAGTAGCCAAGGTGGTCATGGCTACGACCATTTCTTCTATTCTTTTCTACAGTAGGCTAACTTGTTCATCCCTTAGGAGGATAGCCCTACACAGCTCATCTACGGCGTTCTCTTCGGTGTGAGGTTGAGCCTCACACACAGATGTGGCGGCTCTTGTTTCAATTACATGAACATCCATGAAATCTTCCTCCAAGTAATCATTGTAATCAAAATTTTCATCGTCGTTATCGACGGAAACTTCGTGTTCTCAAGTTAACTCAAAAATCTTGATCCTGAGTTTCTCAACTTTCTCTTCAATTATTGATTCCTTGATCGCTTTAAAATCTGGAGGACCCTTATGGACATCCTCTACTTGTTCCTCCATCTTGTTGGTTATTGTTGCGATAATGTCAGATCTTTCAGACCCTAGTTTCATTCCTTGTTCTTGTCTCGCGGGCTCACTGGGCTGTATCGGTGTAGCGATCTTGGGTACCCATACCTTTTTCTTTTTCGACGATGATGTCTCGGGACTGCGTTTCTTAGTAGAAACATTGGTATGTCGAGGGAAAGTATGCTCTTCGTGGTGTAGACTGGCTACAGTGCCAGGTAATTGTCTTGTCTTTGCCTTTGAGATTGTAAGAATATCTCTATAATGGGTGTCGGGTAAGATTTTAGGACCCAGTCTCGACTTAACCGATTGACGGCCTACGATCCTCGTAGTGGTATAATCAGTAGTAATTACTGTGGTATCAACTCTGTTCCCTAAACGGAACCAAATGGAGATGTGAGTAGGGCGCACTCCAGTAGTCTTGTGGGACTATCTGACGGACTTGACGCCCTTCAAAATTTCCTTCTTCATGCGAGGGGAAATTGCATCTCCCACTCGTTTAAGTAACTCGCTAACTGAACATCCTTCTTTGGTAGCTAGTCTTTTGAAAACTGCACTAACTTGGGTGATAGAAGTGAACTTCTTTCTCTCCTCATCATGTCCATGAAGTGGTGATAATGCGGCAGCGATTCTCCAGATACTCTCATATCCATCGGTATCCGTCAGAGGATAGAATCAACTCCCTCGTAGGAGTGGATAAATTTCCGGTAATCTTTCTTCATCTTGATGAGGCTCCTCCTCAACGGGTGTCTCCTTGGGAGCCTGGGCTTTGATGGCCCTCCGAACCCTTCTTTTACAGTTCCTTTTTTGGGTTCGGTTCAGTGGTACAGTCCTTGAGCTTGATCGATTTCAAACACGGGTGGTGGGACAATTAATCCCTTAGTCGGATCCTCAATAATCATTATTTCTTTCCCCTTAGCAGCAACAGGGCTAGCAGGTTTGGTGGGTGTCGTGACGGCAGTAGTTTTAGACTTCTTGCAAATAGGAAAGTCTTGAAGGCAGTTCAGGCTAAATTCTGCAGACGTCTCCTGTATTTTCGGAGCGGCAATCTTCATTACCACAAACGGAACCTTCCCAAGGATGACCTCGAGATCTTTAAATCTGGCTCCAAATTTGATGATAGGAGTGAGGTTACAGGCTTCGTGGCTTATTAGCATGTTGCAAGAAAATGTCAGCGTTGGGTAGGTCATTGCAGCAGGCTTGAAAACAGAAAGTTTCAGGGTTAGCTATATGGCCAAAAACCTCGTAATTTTTTAGTGCAAGCACTAAAAGTAGAGGTTGATCTGTAGACCGGGCGAGTCTTAATTTATGGGTATTTTAAAATCATGTTTAAGACAAACTTTANAACCGGGCGAGTCTTAATTTATGGGTATTTTAAATTTTTTTTTAGAAAAATCAAGAGGTGTAAAATTTAATTAATATAAGAAAATTTTAAAGTGCGCATAGCACAATACGATTTGGTTTAATTTGCAGAATAGAAAATCAAATTTAGAAGGGAAATGTGAAGTTATTTAGGACCCAGTGTGGGACCCATTTAGTGGCAGATAATGCCCAGGTGGAACTAGTCCACCGACACACCTATTGGGGGTCCGACCCCACATGAAAATTTTAAAAGATCCTTAATGGCCTCCTGAGCCCCTCTGTTCAAAAATGGTTGAACAGATAGTCCTGAAGTCCAAGGAGTTAGTCGTACTTTCCCAAGACATAAATGGATAAAGTATAGAAGGGTAATTTGGTCCAAGAGAGACACGGACATATTACTGATGTGTGAAGATAATATTTCTTGATTTGTATGAAGAGAAAATTTTGTCCCCAGTGGAGTTGCCAGAAGCTATCGGCGCTATTTTTGGTTGGAGAGTTGCCCGTAAGAAGTTGTCGGTCACTGGAATTAAAACCTCATTGCTCGCTTCGGAAGGATGTTTTAATTTACATATATATTTAGTTTTAGAAAAAATATGAAACCAAACCGACCCCATATTTTTCATAGTTTAAATGAAAGAGCGTTGTACCTCAAATCATGTATTTATCCCGAAGGATAAACACACGACTTGAGGATGAGGCTCGATCAAATAAACTAAGAAATATATGACATCCGTTTGGTCTGCGAAACCTTTGTATTTGCTGACAAGTTCTCTTATTTAATATAAAGAATTAAATAGGGTTTATATTAAACTGGGTTCGGACATGCTTCCTATAAGGGCAAGCCCCTATAGTTAATTACATCTTAAATGACCAAAGTCACCTAAGAAGACTTTCGATAAAAATCAGAAAATATTATCTTCAAGGAGTTCAAAATGGTAGGACTTTTCAATGAGATTGGACAAAAATGTATGAAAGGGGGTTGGTTCAAATTTGGAACATTTTGTAAAGTCCAAAGGAGGAAGAACTGGGGGATGTGATGGATCCAAAGGAGAACCTCTGTGACTTCCCAAGCTATCCTAATGTTTGGCTTTAGTTTTGAGGAGAAATATTTAGGTGTTTCATCCTGCCAATTTTTATTTGTTAGGGCTTACATTCGTGTGAAACGATCACACAAATAGCCTGGAAGATGTGGGATTTAAGTCGTGACGGACGACAACCTCGGAATCTTAAGACTACCTAGGGCTTATATTGTGTAGCAGGGCTATACAAAGGTCTAAAGATAAGGTGAGGATTTACATTACATAAGCAAGCACCTCGAAGTCCTATGGCTTTGTTGCTTATATCTAAGGAAGGAAGATTGGTTTAGCTGGGGAATACATGTTCTGCTATTGAAGATGATTGTGTTGCCCACCATGCTAACTCCAAGCTCCTTGCCGCGACGAGTTTGAGTTTTCTAGTGTGTCAAGTTATGATGTTAACTCAGGTGGACCTATGGTTGAAGTTCTTTAAATTTTATGGGGGCATGTTAAAGTTAATTAGAGCGACACCGGTTAGGATCCTACGGTTCCCTCGTTCCGACACCACTATTTTCTATTGGATTCACTTAGTTCAAATGAACTTACTAAACTCAACTTAATGAGTTCCATAATTTCATTTAGATTGTGGGAAGCCTCGTTAGCAACCGTAGGTTACCTCCTCCGAGGAACTCCAGATCATCCGNCTCCAGATCATCCGATAGAGACATCTTAATTTAATTGCAATTGTAGTTTTGTGTGATGTTTGTGATTAAATTTTGAGTTGTTTTATATTTTGAATGTTGTGGTGGTGAATTTTATCTTGATTGATTTTAGTTTTGGGTTTAGTTTTGTGGCTATCCTGATAGTTTTAGTTTTCATGCAGGGTGACATCGTTGTTTAGCATGCAAATTTGTGTAAGCATAAAAGTATAGCATAAAAGTACAAGAAAGACAACGATGAAAACTGTAAAAGCGTACCTGGCGAATCTTCTCGTTCCACCACCTGAAACGTAAAATGCATGTGAGGGCAGTTCATGTAGAGGCAAAAAAATTAAGGTTTTGGTAGTTTTCCTAACCCTATGTCATATCTTGGTGGGTCCTTAGGAGTTTTAATTAAGGATGATTTTGTCAAGCAAAACATATTGAGTTTAGTAAATCTCTGAGGTATCCAACAGATCTAGAGAAAGAAGCAGGTTCATGCTTCCCTCTTATCACCTGGTAAAGAGTCTCGAGCTCATTTAAACTTATTATGTTGCTTAATAATTCATCCTATGAATACCCTAATGCTCAATGAACATTGATGTATCAATTATCCCTAAGAGTAAGGTAACTATCATTTGTAATTTAATTTTGAATATGATGTGGGTGAAGACCCGTAAAGAGGCAAGTTAGTGTTATTGGAACACTTAGCCAAATTTGGTCCTAATTGGGCTTGTAGTGTTTGAAAGTTTTTTTAATTTTAATTTTGTTTGACTTTCTAATCCTCATTTAATCAGTCTTGATTTAACTTAGATTACTACTAAGCCCTTAAGACCTAGATGAGTGTCTTAATTAGCTTTGAAAAGGTTAAGCTTTAGGTAGTCATGATTTATTATTTGAATTTCATTTAAAAATCAAATAGGGGTATTAAATTGATTAATTATTGACTTCAAAAGTCATACCCTTAAGTCCTGGGTTCATTTTGTTTTAATAAACTTCTAAATTTTAATAATTTAGCAATTTATTAACTTATTTTTTTTAATTAAGAAAGTGAGGTTGGTTTTCACAAATTAACCCCTTGTGTTTCAAACATCCAAATTAAGATCAAAGGTTGCCCATTTCCCTCCTTGAATTAAGGCTAAATTTCCAAAATTACACATCTGCCCTTAAGGCTCTAACGCTTCATAATTCATCAAATTTAATTCAAATGACTTTGAAATTTTTATCCTACATCATTCATGGGTTAATTAAGACATCAAAGGAGAAAATGTGATTTTTAAAAATTTAATTTAATTTTTATAATTATTTTCATGCAAAAATAGTATTTTTCAAAGAAAATTTCTAACTTGACCAAGGTAAATTCTAATCCTTTGAAATTTTTCATGGAGATAGACCTAGGCCAGAGAAGCCTTTTGACCAAATTTCATATTTTTTTAATATTTTTTGAATTTTAAGAATTATTTTAAGTTCTGGGGTATTTATTAAATATAAAATATTTTAAATGGGAAAAATCAAATTTTGTATTTTTTAAAATCTTCGTGAAGTTAGAAAACCCAGAGGAGAAAATTTTATATTTTTTTGAGTTTTATTTGATTTATTGGAATTATTTTTAGTGAAAATCCATTTTAACCTTTAAAATTTATTTTTAAGCTTTAAAATTCAATATCTTTATTTAAAAAAATCAGGAAAAATAACCTAATTATTTCTAAGTGCTTAAGAAGTAATTCAGAATATTTTTATGAATTTTATTATTTTGTGATTTTTATGGATTTTTAATTATTTAAATATATAATTAAATACTTAAAAATAGGCTAAAAAGCAAGTTTTTATTTTAAATAACATTTTATTTTTAGAAAATACCCCTAATCATGGAGAACTCAAAAAAATAAGTTTTATAAATTTTTTAGTTATGTTTTGATTTTTAAGAAATCATTTAAGTGTCAAAAAAGATATTTAACTTGAAAAATCAATTTAGGCCATCAAATAGACTCAAAATGCTTTGAAATTTTTATGGTGAGTTTTGTGGATCCTAAACAACAAGAGAGATTAAAAATTAAGTCATTTTGTTATTTATATTTTTTAAAATTAATTTTATTTGTGTTTTAGGGTTGGTGAATATTAAGTGTATTCTTAATAACTTAACTCATGAAATTATTTCTAAAGGGTCCTCTCGTTATAGTAAACCTTCCAAAATTTACTTGGAATTTCCTGAGTAACATGCTAATTATCATGATTAATTTATGCAAATAATAGACATAAACTTAAAAAATATGGATCTCTTTCTAGGGACCTCCTCTGACTTTGGAAAAATCAGATAATGTTCCTTAAGACAAAGGCAACAACATTCTAAAATTTCAAGCCATGGGGATATTACTACATTCATGGAGAATCAAAACATTCAAATTAGTGTTTAATTAATTAAAAATAAAATATGCATCAAATGGACTCCAAATCATTTCCACATTTTTCTCCTCTATTCATTGATCAAGAAGGTATTTTTATTTTATTTTTATGATTTTCCTACACGAAGATATGAATTTTTAAAGCTAGGGTTATTTATTTAAATAATAAAATCCCTATTTTTCTATTTAAATGCGCGGCACTAACTGTATTCTAGGCAGCTCCGAAGGCACGCATGGCGCGCTCTGGTTGGACGTCGCCATCCACGTAGCCGCTGACTCGGCCAGCGGTTAAAGTAAGGAAGCGTTGTCCGGCTCGATCTCCTCCGTCCATTCGATATACGTGCAATCGGACGACTCTCCGTCATCATCCCCGATAGAGTGATCTCGTGACTGTCCACACTAAAACCCTAAGATCTCAGCCTAGTCAACCAAATCACCTCGGGTTTGATCCTATCTACTCGTCTAAGTGAAACAAATATATCCATACGGTAATCATGCAATTAAATTAAGCCTAATCAAATGGAGAATCCAAATAGGCTCAGGAGGAGGAGAGGTTCAATGCCTTGGCTCTGAGAAGGGAAGCTTCGATCAGAGAGTCTTGACACGTTTGTTGGGGTCCAAAGAAGCTAGGGATTAAGCCTCTTGCTATGGTGAAATGCCTAGACCCAAATTCGACCAAGGTCGATTTCAGGTGTTGATCAAAGTTTATACTAGGGGCTCTATGGACATGGGATTTGATGGGGCTTTGGCTTCTTTCAATGTTGTGAAGGTGTAGGTGAATTAATTTTGAGTTTTGTGGATTTTAGAGGTGTGGAGAGCTTTGTCCTTTCTCCGGCAAGATTTTGAGCTCAAAAATTGGGCTCCGACAAGGGGATTCAGGGCAATGTGGTGGTTGGGTTCCACTGAGGAGGTCTCAAAGAGGCTTTGGGATCAATTTGAGGAAGTCTCTTAGAAGAATTTCCAGCTCTCTCTCCATGGTCGTGGAGGGGAGCATTTTATAAAAATGGCCTTAGGCTTGCTGTCATGGCCAATTAGAGGTTGAAATGTGCTGCCTAGGTGGAGGGCAGAGAGGCTCTACGCTTCAATTTGGATAAGGTGGCCTCTAGGTTTGAATTGGGTTTAATCTCATGGGGGTGGCTCTCTAATTGGCCATTTTTCGGCCACTAGGTCGGTCGGCCGGCCAGGGGAGGTGGCTAGGGAGGTCAGGTGAGCTAGGGGAATATGTAACAACAATTTAATGATTTTAGGCTTTGTTTTGGCAAAAATATCCAAGGCTTAAGCAAATATGGCATTAAATCCCTTGCTTTTGGTCCATGGCTTAGCTTGGTTGGTTTCATGGGGTTTAGGCTGGTCACTAGGGTCCAACTTATGGCTGTGGGGTCATTAATTTGATGACTTTAGGATAGTTAGGCCACCTTTAGTGCATGGGTTTAATGTGGGTCCAAGTGATCAAAACTTAGGTTTGCGCTAGGCGATCCATGTCAATTGACCCAATTGATTGATCAACATTGTGTATATTATTGTTATGAAGATTTTTGGTGAAGGTTTGAAGTGATTTTGAGTTCAATTGGTAGGTCAATTTAAGGGATTTTTGAAATTTGGTCAATTTATGCATGTTGGGTTAGAAATGGGTCTAGGTTGAGCTAGCCTTGGGCTAAGTCCAAATTGAATGGTCCACATGATCAAGGAAGATGTTGTGAAGATTTTTCATGAAGACATAGAGCAGAAATTTTAGGGTTAAGACCCTCAATTTGGTGAAGTTTGGGGACATGGCTAATTTGAGGCAAAATTGGGGATTTTTGGACTTAAGTTGAAATTAAACGAAATTGGGGCTTCACCAAGGCCAATTGAATGTCAAATTTGATGTGTAGGAATGTTATGAAGATTTTTCAACACAAATTGTGGCAAATGGAGTAGGCCATGGGTTCAACTTGGTGGAACCAAGTCATGGGGCCAAAATTGGGGTTTTGATCTAAATCAAAATTGGGTTCCAATGATGGACTAATTCAGCTTGGATTTGGTCTATATTGGTCACATCAAGAGTATATTTGAGTTTATAATTGAAATTAGGGTAAATTGTGACCAATTTGATAAACATTTGAGGTGTTTTTGGGAAAATATGGGCTTTTAAAGGGCAATTTGAGGGTTTTGGTTAAAGATGGTCAAATTGGCCAAATTGGGTCATGTGGTAGTTTAGGAAAATGAGATTGGGAATATTTATAAGGTTTTGGGAATTTTTGGGATTTTTTAGAATTTTTAGAATTTTGGGTTAAGAAGGGGTATTTTGGCAATTTGGTAATTTTTTTTGTGATTTTGGGTATTTTGGGTGTTTTCAAGGTGTTTGAAATGATTTTTGAACCAATTTGGGTATTTTGGGTAAATTTGGGAATTTTGGCCAAATTTGGGGTTCCAAAGGTATCTAGGTAATTTGGGGGAGTTTAGGGGTAAAAGGCTAGGTTGGGTATCTTAGTAGAGTTGGAGTGTCAACCACCATCAATAAGCCATGGACCAATGAAAAACTCATCTTGGGTCCTCTATGTAGTTGTTTTAGCTAAACCCTAGCCTGGGGCTAGTGGGTTTAGAGGACCACCTACATGAGTCTCCCAAAAGTATCAAGGGACTAAAGTCAGGAAATTATGGGTTTAGGGTAGTGAGTGATTATGAGTGAAGTGAGTACCTTAAGCCCTAGAACAACACTCAGGGTCAATCCTAAGGTCCAGCAGTCCTAAGGGTGACTAATCTTGAGTTCCCCCACAGTGACCCCATCTACTAAGTGCTAGAGGTTAGGACCAATATGTGGAACTTCAAGTTGAGTAGCAAAGTGTTTGTAATTTCTAATGGTAATGGTTCCTTGTCTAGTTTTCTAAGAATAGTCAATAGGAAAGTCCTATGGCTAGACCTTAGGGATGGTGCCTTTTCTAGTTTTCTAAGAATAGTCAATAGGAAAGTCCTATGGCTAGACCTTAGGCTTTAAAGAGGAAAAACTAAACCTCAACCAAAAGTGAGGTCAATAAACATGTAAGAACCGGGCTGGTATTGTCTCAATCAGCAATTGGAAAAAATCACATGAGGTTGTATGAGTGAGAATGTAATTCATATGATTTAGTGCAAATAAATAGGGAAATAATTATTGAAGAGTAGAGTTAGAGAACTTTAAAGTGACAGGTTAAAGCCCCCAACTTGTTTTATTGTTTTAGGTTCTGATAAAGAGTTATTACTGATTTATGATAAGAAGAATGATATTTTCAAATTCAATGCTTTTCTTTTACATAAACTAAAGTTATCTTTTTAAGTTGTTATTATTTTTTCAAAATATCAAAAATACCAAAAATATTTGAATTTTAATTACTGTGAATACATCTCTAGTTTAAGTAAT
>JXCR01116014.1:65130-78286 GCA_002079205.1 Phalaenopsis hybrid cultivar
CCAATATATATATATATATATATATATATTGAAAAGTTAGATTCTTATTTTCTTCAGGATCAAGTTTTGACTTTGTTGCAAAGTAAGGAAATATAAGTGAAAATATAATTAGAGACATTGTTATATTGTTGCATATAAGCAGTAACGGGATCAAGTTTCCATTACACTGAGGAGGATAGACAAAAATAAGATTCCATATGGATTTTGGCCAAATTCAAAATTGGAAGAGCTACAGTCGTACGACTATGAGATAGTTATACCTCTAAGTGCACACGAAAAGCTTGTCTCGAAACATGGTTAGAAGGTTAGCTTGTTTGTTATCTCACCCCACGGGATGTCCAGATAGATAGACAAATTGACTGACTGATAAATAGACAGATAGTTAGTTGTCACCTTTTTGTACTGCAAAAGAGCAACAGATGTATGATGTTTCAAATGTACTCAGCATTTTGTCTTTTGACAGCTCTAGCATGATTAGTTGCACTACATATTTGAAGCAGAATTGATGAAGTTTCTTTCAAGATTTCGACATGTTTGTCGAATTGCCTTTTTGTGCAATTGATGAAAGCCGCGGGACCATGTTGGTCCCAAATTATAACGAACAAAGAATGATAAAAAGAAAGTCTAATACTAAAATTAAAATTAAAAATTAATCAATGAAAATGAAATTTGAAAAGACACCTTGATAATAAAATATGATAAAGACAATAAGAAATGAAAATGATAAAAGTGATAAGTCCGTTCATCTCGACTCCGAGTTTCCACGCTTTACACTTTCGTAGCACAAATTTCACCATCTACATGAATTTCTTTGCATTCATACAGAGTCTTACACTCTTCACAAAATCACATAAATCTTTCTTAACCACTGTCATTCTTCACATTCCACATATTCACAAGTTCAGTACCACAAATTCTCTACACTCTTCTCACGATGTTCTTGGGATCAGTACCTAAATTATGATTCCCTTCTGTCACCTCTTGAGTTGGATGTGAGTCCCTGAGCTTCCCTTCTTAATGTAGAAAATTCAAAATTCCCTTTCGCTACCTCTTATATTAGATGTGAATCCCTGAGCTTTCCTTTCCAATGTAGCTCATCGCATCTTAAGTTGGATGTCAGTCCCTAAGCTTTCCTTCCTAATGTGACACCTTTCTGCTACCTCTTGAGTTGGATGTGAGTCCCTGAGCTTTCCTTCTTAGTGTAGAAAATTTTAAATTCCTTTCCACTACCTCTTAGATTGGATGTGAATCCCTGAGCTTTCCTTTCCAATGTAGCTTGTCACTTCTTAGGTTGGATGTGAGCCTCTAAGTTTTCCTTCATAATGTGACATATTTCGCTACCTCTTGAGTTGGATGTGAGTCCCTGAGCTTTCCTTCTTAATATAGAAAATTTGAAATTCCCTTTCACTCTTAGATTGAATGTGAGTCCCTGAACTTTCCTTTCCAATGTAGCTCATCACCTCCTAGATTGAATGTGAGTCCCTGAGCTTTCCTTTCCAATGTAGCTCGTCACCTCTTAGGTTGAATGTGAGTCCCTAAGCTTTCCTTCCTAATGTGACACCTTTCTGTTACCTCTTGAGTTGGATATGAGTCCCTGAGCTTTCCTTCTAAATTTAGCTAATTTGAAATTTTGTCTCACTACCTTTTGGGTTGGATGTGAGTCCATGTGTGCTCCTTCCCAACGTAACACTTATTTCCTTCGATCAGTCTTTTGAGTTGGATGTGAGTCCCTGTTCAATCCATCTCAATCCGATCACTTCTCATATTTCTGCCTTCCGGAATTAAAATTTTCACTAAATCTTAATTGAAATTGAAATTAAAGTTAAAACATCAAAATTTGAAATCGAATCGATTCTTCCTCACGTCCGTCCGTTTCCTTAGAGACTATCTTCGTAAATCCATTGTGTAGCCCTTCACTTGGGTTAGCAAACACAAATAAATTTGTAAACTCTAAATTCACTCTTGAAATTGATATTCTGAAGGTACACCCATCAATCCCCAGTGGGAGTCTCTGCATACTCCCCACGGAAACCTTCTCCACGTTTTCTCTCTTTACTGCTCTAAGCTTGTTAGCTTAACCAGTTGTGTTGGTTTGTTGATCTCGTCGGTTAACACCAATACGTGCAATGTGCTCGCCCGACACACCACACCTATTGGGGGTCCATTTATTGACCTCACTTTTGCTTGAGGTCTAGTTTCTTCTTAAGGAGCCTAGGATCTAGCCATATGACTTTCCTATTGACTATTCCTAGAGAACTAGTGATGGAACCCTCACTAGTAGAAATTATAAACTCTTTTTTTGTCATCTTGAAGTTCCACTTGTTAGTTCTAACTTCTAGCACTTAGTATGTGTAACCAATATGTGGGAGCTCGAGAGGAGTTCCCATAGAACTTTTTGGCTTTAGGGTTGGCCCTGAATGGTGTGGTCTTAGTCAGTCCTGCACGCACACACTTGCACCTGCACTCATAACCTAAATCCTTAGCCAAATATGCTTAATTGATCCCTTACTCTGTTGGAAACTCATGTGGATGGTCCCCTGAACCATTAGCCCTAGGCTAGGGTTTGGCTATGACCAGCACATGGAGGATCCACAGCGGGAATTCCCTTGATCCTATGGTTCAAATAAGGTGACCTCATGATTAACATCCTCAATCAATCACAATTTTACTAAATTCCAATTTTAACCCTTCTTAGCTCAAACTTCACCAAATAACCAAATTGCCCCTAAACCCTAAATTTTCCAAAATTTCTCAAAATTAGCCAAATTCTCCAAATCTCTTCAAAAATCATTTCAAACCATTCTAAATCACTCAGATTAACCAAATCTCAAATTTTCCAAAACTCCCAAAATACCTCTAACATCCTTAAAATTACCAAAATACTCAATATTCCAAAAATCCCAAAAATTCCTAATATCTCCAAAATCACTTAAAATGTTCCTAAAATCAATTTGAACCACTCCATTGGGCCCAATTTAACCGAATTGAACCATTTTGACCAAAATCCCAAAATTACCCTTAAAGGCCCAAATTCCCCAATTCACTCTCAATTTCAACCAAATTGATTGCAATCTCCCCCAATTTTAATTCCAAACTTAAATTCATCATTCCTAATCCCAATTGAAACCAAAACCAAGCTCAATTGAACCCAATTTCAAGTCCAACTTCAAGCCCAAGCCCCAAATTTGCACTTAAACTCAAATTCTACCAAATTGAACCTTCTAACTCCAAAATTTCCACCCAATTGATATCCAAAACTCTTCATGACAATCACCAACATCAAATTAAACCATCAATTGGACCATGTCCTAACCATAGCCCAATCAAAACCCAAGTCTAGCCCAAATGCCCAAAATTGACCAAATTCCACAAAATTGACCTTCCAAATCAATTCAACATCACCCAATTGGTACCAAAAGTTCTCATGACAATCATCAAAGCCAAATTGATCAATCATTTGACCAAGACCTTAGCCCAAACCAGACCTAGACCCAAGTTGACCCAAAACCCAAGAGTTTGAACCCAAGCCATACACTTGACTAAATCCAACCAATTTGAGCAACTCAAGCCCACCACAGCCAACATTTGGACTCTAAGAACCAGCCCAGAGCCACATAGCCCAACCTAGTTGAGCCATGGACCAAGGGTCCCCTAAATTAGGATATCTCCTTCCAAAATTGGCTAAACCAAATATATCTTCTTCATAAGCCATCTATCTACCCAACTAATCACAATTAAGGCTCCCTCTTACTCCCCTGAACCACCTAGCCACCACCTCACCTCTGACTAGCCACCCTGGTCATCAGAGAGCTCAAATCCAAGGGGACTCTTCCCCCCTTTAAATCTAAAATTTAGCCCATCAACATTGGCACTTCTCCATTAGATTCTTGTGCCACTCAATTCTCCATTTCAACCTTCTTGCACCAACCAATCAGAGCCTGAGGCCCTCCTCTTGGCCATGGCTATAAGAAGCCCCATTTTCGGCCAACTCCCAAGGGTGCTCAAATCCTTGGGGAAACTCTGCCAAAGTCCTTCCAGAGACTCTTCAAGCTTTCCTAAGCTCAACCCAACCATTTCCTAGCCTCCTTCATCACTTGCTGAGCTCAATTTTTGAGCTCAAAACCAGGGCAGATTTTGCCCAATTTCTAAATCCCCTCAAACTCCAAATTAAACTACTTTTGAGGTTCCCCAGAGCAGGAGAGGAAGGTTCTCACTGAAATTCCTCCATGTTGAGCACCCTAAGACAATGTTTGATCAAAGCCGCACCCCCATTTCATTGAACTCATACCTGCAGCATTCACCAAAGGAAAGGGACACTTCCATGAGGTTCGTCAGACTCTTCTAAAGCTTCCACAAGCATCTGATTGAGGCATCCCCTCTCAGGCTCAGGTATAATTCCTAAACCCTATTTTTTGCTAGGTTTGGGCCTTTGTGAAGAAAATTTTAATTTCATATGCATGTAGTCATATAGATGTGTTCTTCTTAAGTAGATGAAGGTGTAGGAACAAACCACACCTAATTCGGTTGAGTATCAAGCGAGATCTTAGGGTTTGAAGTCGTGCGGTTCACATGTTCTGGACATCAGAGACGATGAAAGGATGTTGTCCTTTTCCACGTTTATTTGGTGGACGGATGCGATAGCGTCAAACGAGACAAATGGACTAGAATCACGGGATAACGAGGCGGCTATGTGGATGGCAGTGTTGAATGGAGGAGCACCACGGGGAGCTTCGGAGTGTCGTAGGTTGAGGTGGCAGCTGACATAGATAAATAGAAAATTAAAGATTTTTTTATTTATTTTAATTTCAGAACATAGAAAATTCATAACTTGGTGTTGAAAAATCATAAAAATAAAATAAAAATACCTTGTTGCTCAGTGAATAGAGAAGATTATTGTGGAACAAAAATAAAAATTATTTGGTGTGCCTCTTATTTTTAATTAATTAAATACTCTTTGTTATGTTTTAATTTTAACTAAGCATATAATAATCATCATGACTTGACATTTTAGGGGTTTGTTCTTCATAATAGTACAAATATTTTATGATATTTCCAACTTTAGAAAACATCTCTACACATGTAACCTAATTTCTAAGTTTAGATGATTATTTTGCTTAAAATAATTATATAAACTAAAATATAAATTAGAAAATTATGGGACTTATTTTGGTAGGTTCCTTATGGTCAGAGAACTTCGGAAAAATTTAAACTAAGTTTTAATATTTATGTAAATGACTATAGTTAGTAAACCCTAAAAACACATTAAAAAATTAAAAAAAAATTAATATATTTAAAAAATTATCAAAATTAATTCCACACTATAACTAACACTTATTTTACCTCACTCTAAAAATCTGAAATTTATTTGATTAATTTTTTAGCACTAAAGTTGATTTTCTAAATAAAATGACATTTTTAGCATTAAAATAATTTTAGTAAATTAAATATAATTAAGAAAATTATGAAAAGTGATTTTCTGAGTTCCTTATGATCAGGGGCATTTAGGAAAAAATATTTTTTTAAAATAAATATTTTTTAAAACCAATTTTTGAATTAAAAATAATTAAAAATTTAAAAAATATAAAAATGTCTTAAATTTTTTCTAATTACTTCTTGATCACTTAGGAATCATTAGAATATTTTTCCTAATTTTTCTAAGTTAAATATAGATTTTTAAAGGCTAAAAATGTATTTTCTCTAATTTTCCATTAAAATAATTATAATAAATAAATTAAACATCACAAAAATAAAAAGTTTGCTTCTCTGACTCTTCTAAAGCTTCCACAAGCATCTGATTGAGGTCTCCCCTCTTAGACTCAGGTATAAAGCCTAAACCTTAATTTTTTGCTCGGTTTGGGCCTTTGTGAAGAAAACTTTAATTTCATATGCATGTATTCATATAGACGTGTTCGTCTTGAGTAGATGAAGGTGTAGGAAGAATCCACACCTAATTTGGTTGAGTATCAAGTGAGATCTTAGGGTTTGAAGGTGTTTAGTTCACAGGTTCTGGCCATTCGGGACGATGAACGATTGTCCGTTTCTGCATTTATTGGGTGGACGGATGCGATCGCATCGGACAAGACAAATGGACGAGAACCATGGGCTGATGAGGTGGCTATGTGGATGGCGGTGTTGAATGGAGGAGCGCCACGCGGAGCTTCGGAGTGACGAGGTTGAGGTGGCAGCTAACACTGATTAATAGAAAATTAAGGATTTTTTTTATTTATTTTAATTCCATAATTTAGAAAATTTATAACTTGGTGTAGAAAAATCATAAAAATAAAATAAAAATACATTGTTCTTTAGTGAATAGAGGAGATTGTTGTGGAACAAAATTAAAATTATTTGGTGTGCCTCTTATTTTTAATTAACTAAATACTCTTTGCTATATTTTAATTTTAACTAAGCATAATAATCATCATGGCTTGAAATTTTAGGGGATTGTTCCTCATAACAGTAGAGATATTTTATGATTTTTCCAAGTTTAGAAAACATCACTACACATGTAAACCTAATTTCTAAGTTTGGATGGTTATTTTGCTTAAAATAATTATATAAATTAAAATATAAATCAAAAAATTATGGGACTTGTTTTGGTAGGTTCATTATGGTAAGAGGACTTCTGAATAATTTAAATTAAGTTTTAATATTTATGTAAATGACTATAGTTAGTCAACCCTAAAAATACATTAAAAAAAATAAAAGTAAATTTAATATATTTCAAAAATTATCAAAATTAATTCCACACTATAACTAACACTTATTTCACCTCACTGTAAAAATTTGAAATTTATTTGATTAATTTTTAGCACTAAAGTAGATTTTTAAATAAAATGGCATTTTTGGCATAAAAATAATTTTAGTAAATTAAGTATAAATAGAAAAATTATGAAAAGTAGTTTTTTGAGTTCCTTATGATCAGGGTCATTTAAGAAAAAATAATTTTTTTAAATAAATACTTCATTTTTAAGCCAATTTTTGAATTAAAAATAATTAAAAATTTCAAAAATATAAAAAATGGCTTAAAATTTTTATAATTACTTTTTGATCACTTGGAAAATCATTAAAATATTTTTTTCTAATTTTTCTATGTTAAAATAAATTTTTAAAGGCTAAAAATGTATTTTCCCTAATTTTCCATTAAAATAATTATCATAAATAAATTAAAAATCACAAAAATGAAAAGTTTATTTTTCTGAGTTCTCTGGACTTAGAGAGATTTAATAAAAGCATAAAAAATAATTTTTTTGTAAATAAACCATATTTTCTATATAATTAAGTTATTAAAATTAATTAAAACTTATAATAATTAAAATATAATTTGAAAATTTATAAAATTTTGTCCAAGTTGTTTGTTGATATAGGTGAACCTCTAATTATTTTCCCATGAACAAAATTTTACTTTTATTAATTAAATAAATTAATATATATTAAAAATCATATTTTCTAAGTAAAAATACTTCTTTAAATTAAATTAAATTTTGAAAAATCACATTTTCTCCTCTAATATTTTAATTGACCCATGAGTGGGATAGTCTAAAAATCTCAAATTCATTTGAATTATATTTAATGAGTTATGAAGTTGAGAGCCCTAGGGGAAAAAATTATAATTTTAGATTTTGATGCCTTAATCAAAATTTAAGATTATCTAAGGGAAAATGGGTAATTTTGATCCTAATGAACCTTTTGGATGATTGAAACATAATGGGTTAAAAGGTAAAAATCAATTTGCCACATTTTCATGATAAGAGTAAAATTGTAATTTCACAAATTATCATGATTTGTAAGTCAATTAAAATTAGGTGATACTAAAGTCATGGGCTTAAGTTAGGAAGACACTAATTCATTAATTTGAAGACTATAATTGGTGATAGTATGATTTTTTAATAAGAATATATCTCACTTAAATTATTATTTTGATAATTGCAAATTCACCCATAAAAATTGTTAAGGGCTTGGTAGTAAGCTAGGCTTGATATTTGGACTTCTTTAATGAGGTTTAGAAAAGATAATATAACTAATAATTAACACATTTAAACATTACAAGCCCAACTTTAGTGGTGGGTACAAAATCTTTAATGACTTAAGCTTGCTCTAGGGACATCTACTTACATAACTTTTAAGTAAAATATCAAGTGATTAATTGAGTACCCCACTCTAAGGATAATAAAAATATTAGGTTCACTAAGCATAAGGTGTACTAACTCATTGAAACTAAATTTAAAGTTTGGGATGTTTAATTGAATAATATAATAAATTCAAATGGACTCCAAACATTTCAAAAGGTTTTAAAAGTTATTAGGGATTATTCCCCAAACGCTTTTATAACCTTTTGAATGTTTTAAAGGACAATTGGACTTATTATTCTTTGTTCCATAAAATCTTCCATTAAAGCCTTTAAGGATTCATCAAGTTAAGACTTAGGGTTTAGTAACTACACATTCATTTACCCTTGCAATTTATTTAAATTTCCTGCAAAATTATATACCTATTATAAGTTCTAACTTTTCAGTGGGAGCAACGAGAAGATGACGGGTACGCTTTTACAGTTTATTTATTTTCTGTCATTTACTATAATTTACTTTCACTGTAAAATATTATACATGCTTGGTAGTAAACCTTACTTCACCTGCGAAACAAACAACTTTTCAAAATTAATCAACAATTTTCAACATTAAATTAAACTCTTTCAAAGGTAACCATAAATTCTTTAAAAAACAACAATTTCATAACATGTCCTTTTGAATTTACGGGAGTCCCTCAGATGAGGTAACCCACGGTTGCTAGCGAGATCTCCCCGGTTTAAATGAGTTTAACAACTCATTAAATTAAGTAAATTTAAAAGAAAATAGTGGTGCTGGAACGAGGGAATTGTGGGATCCTAACCAATGTCACTCTAATCAAATTTAACCCCCCATAATGATTGAACTTAAACTTGTCATTTAAACCTTTAAACCTTTAGACTTTAGAACTGCTACTTCGCCGAGGAGCTTGGAGGTAACTCTATGAGCGGCTTTTTATAACAGCAATCTGCAACAACATGAGGATCTACAACTACATATCTTTCTTTAGAATTAAACAACAAGCCATAGAATTTGGAGGTTGTCAGCCTAGTGCGACATAAATCCTCAACTCATCTTTAAGTCTTTGCACAATCATGTTGTGCAATATAAGCCCTGACTCGTTTTAGGATTCTGAGGTTGTCGTTTGTCGCGACTTAAATCCTCACATATTCAATGCTATTTGTGCAACAGTCTCGCATAAATGTAAGCCCTAACTAATAAAATCGACAGGATGAAATATTAAATAATTTTCTCTCAAAATTGAAGCCAAACCTTATGATAACTTGGGAATTCATTAAGGTTATCCTCGGGATCTATGACAAACCATAGTTCTTCTTTGTTTGGATTCCATAATAAATGTTCCAAATTTGAGCCTCTCCCATTCGACACTTCTTAGTCTGATTTTTTCAAAGTCTTATTCTTTTAAATTCTTGGAGACAATATTTTCTGATCTAAATCAAGAGTTTTCTTAAGTGACTTTGGTCATTTAAGTTATAATTGACTGTAGGGGCTTGCCTCTATAGGGAGCTTTAAGAATCGAGGTAATAAAAATTTTGTATAATTGTTTGTATTAGATAGAGTAACTTGTCGGCTTATATAAATGGTTTGCAGACCAAACGGATGTTATAAATTCTGTAATTTATTTAATCGAGCACCACCAATAAGTAGTGTATATATCCTTCGAGTTAGATATATTGCTTGTGGTGTTGTGCTCGTTTATTTAAGCTATTGTCTATATGAGATCGGTTTGGTCTCGTATCTTCAAAATTAAAGTATTATCTTTTTTCAAAATTAAAAAAACACTAGTTTTTTCTAAAAAAACAAATTTAGATATATGATTAAATTAAATTTAAACCACACTTAAAATTAAACTGAGCAATAAGTGCGCTGACATAGTGTCTTGGGATTTCTAAGGTCCATTGGGGTTTCTTAGTGTTTTAAGTTTCATGGGCAACCCGGGGCATCCTTTACTCGCAAGGAGTTAGCTTGGGTCATCATCCGGCCAAACCCTAAACCATGTCAACCAGGGGTTGAGGATTTGGGCTTAACCTCAAGAAATAATATGTGAGCATAGCCTTAATATGAAATCTCATGTGGTTTAGTTTCCTCCTCTAGTTATCAAAGAAGGTTACTAGGACAACCTTAAGATTAAGTGTTAGGTTCCTATGGGGAGTGGAGAAATCCTCACAAAAGTGCGGGCAACAGTCACTATTTTTTTTTTCCTAAGAAGGTTCATTCCCCACAAAATGCTCGTCACATGCATTACATAGATTATCCAGAGCAGGTGTTGTGAGTCGTATCTCTACTGAAAGCAGATCCTAGCAGCCACTCAAACATGTGGTTTTAGGAGTTTGAGGTGTGATAATGTAATTTAAAATAGAATTACAAATTTAATTTACTTTTTTATGATAATACATGAATTATTTTTTACGTTTACAGAGGTCTTTCACCTGGCTCCCAGAGCACCACCACTAGATCCGCCAGATCTTTGTGATTTAGGGTAGGCATCAACTCAGTGACATGTTCACCACAGCTTATTGGAAGGGCAAGTAGCCTGTGTGGATCAGAGAACAGTTTTGGGGTTAGTGACCGCAACCTGGGCTTCTCTTACTTAAGAGAGGAAGAGGGAGACAAATTGGATGAATCAGGGAATAGAGAAGCCCACGAGAGCTGCACTCCATATTGGTGGATTAGTCTACCATACAGAGCACTACAAGAAGTTGGAAAGCTTATTTTAAATATTTAAAATTCAATGTTTGATATAAAAATCTGACACTAACCAATCGAATATGCTACACAAGTCAAGGAGTTGAGCCGTGAGCTCTCTATTGAGAAGTTGCACATCCGAGCTCATCGGTGTCCGAGGATGCAACAATGGGATCGGAGCATTCCCGGTGGGTTGCTATAAGTAAAAAAAAAATTAAAACTTTATCTTAACTCTTACTATTCAAAGTCCCAATTAAACATTGATTTTAATTTTGCAGGAGTTTGAGTAGCTCCGGGAGAGGTACCTGGCCACTCAGCCTAAGACTTCCGCCAACAACAGTGGTAATTGTTCTACGACTGGGCAGTTTGAGTTTGAGCTTCAAACTTAGGTGGCGAGGAAGAATAATGGGAGGGTTTTTGACCTTGATGAGAAGGGCATAACCTTCAAGACCGAGATCTCCAGTTGCCCCCTGCTGAATTCCTCGAGCTCCTCACAGCCAGACCAAGATGTTATAGCCAGCCAGGTCGCTATAATGAATGAAGAGAACCGTCAGTTGAGGGCACAGATGCTAGAAGGTCAACATAGAGTTAATGACTCTATATCACGCATGATGGAGAGTTTAGCTGATTGCTTGGGCAAGCCGCCAATGACATTCGTAGAGGAGAAGAGGAAGAGAGGGAGGGAGATGATGGTTCGACATTTCCTTCTGTATTTCTCTTATTTATTTTTAGCATTACTTTGAACGTTGACTCTGGATTTTTTGGTTTATTTTGTTGTTTTTTTTTTTGTGACTGTTTATTACATTCTATGACTTTGCACTACTGATATTAACTAGAGCGATAATCTATGTTAATGTTGATTATCTATGGTTGTATAAAATATTGTTACATTGTGGATTTAATATATCTAACAGGTTGTGGAAATGTAACAGCTTTTTAGATTTTTTTTTTTTTTTGGGTTGTAAGTTTGCGTATGATTTACGTCGGACTAAGATCCAAAAATTCGACTGCAAAATGACAAATTTTTATCCACCATTCTTCGATATTATTTGATACTAATCCAACACTAATTTTAACACTATTTTTCGATGCAAAATCAGACGTACACATAGCCTCAACCATAACTGGTGCAGAGTCGACACAAACAAGGAGAAAAAAAAATGTGTCGGATTATTTCGACTTAAACAGACAAAAATTATATTACTGACCCCCATTTTACACGCAAAAAAAAAAGCAGACGTAAATCCAACGATTAAAATTAAATGCTGTCAGATTTGCCTTCAATTTGCATCTTATATGCCTGACACAAATTTCAAAAATTCCTATAGTGCCAGTTGCTATATTCACTTTTTGAAATTAATAAAATTCTCTCATAGGGTCAAAAAAAATGCTTCTAAAAGTAAAACTTAGGTCTTGGATATGTAAATACATAGGCATTGATTGGCTGGTATGTACACATAGGAATTGACTGACATGCAAGTAAATGTCCAAACAAAAAAAAACAAGGAAAAAAATAGAAAGAAAATCATGGGAGAGGCAAAGACCAACAACCCAAAACGTTTAAAAACAGAAAAGCTTTTTAGTAGTTTAAAAACAGAAAATCTCACATGGCTTGTTTGAAAATTTCTGCTTAAGAATTGAGCTGAATTTAATTCAATCTAAAATCAAACAAACAAACAAATTAATTCGAACAACTCGATAACAAATCAAACAATATCGAGCCTAACACGAACAAACTCATTAAGAGCCTAATTCGTGCACGAGTAGATTTCAAAGAAATGTTATTACAAATAAGCCGAATACAAATAGAATCTCAACTCCCTCGTGTTTTTTCTTTTTTACACCCCTAGATATAGAAAAAATATTACATCAGTACTACACACGTAGAAGTAACGTGCGTAGCCAATGAAATCACGCCACAACACCTCACACGACAGGGAAAAAAAACGGCGCAGTAACCCGGGGATGTATTATTGCGTGTTATTCATGTGTTATTGATGTGTTATTGTGTTATTATAACACCAGGAATACTCTCATGACACAATAGCACATGAATAACACACAATAACACATGAATAACACGGGTTGGGAATTTTTCCCGTGTTACTGCGCCGTTTTTTTTTTCTCTGTCGCGCGGGATGTCATGACGTGATTTCATTGGCTACGCACGTTACTCTACATGCGTAGTACTGATGTAATATTTTTTCCCTATGTATAACAACATCTTCCAGGTTTTGAGGAAGAAAATTGATAATTTAATTATGCCATTAATATAATTTTGAGCAAAAAAATTAGGAGTAATTTATTAAGCAGATATTTCTTATGTCATATCTTAATCATATTTTAGTTGGGAAGGTTATATATATATATATATATATATATATATA
>JXCR01116016.1:0-35162 GCA_002079205.1 Phalaenopsis hybrid cultivar
ATATTTATGTTTCTAAATATATAGTAAATTTAGGTAAAAATTTTTAATAATAAAGGTTAATTCTAGGTGCTAAGATATTTGGTAAAAGTGAATAAGATTATGTTTTCTATTTTTAGTAAAGGAAATTTGTATTTTTTAAGTATTAAAAATCTTAAAAGATTCAAGTAAAAAGAAAAGAATTAAACTTTATGAAATCTTTAAGTTAATAAAAATTTATTAAGTGAAGAAATGTAAGAAGTTTTTAACTTTAAAAAGATGATAGTGAAGTTCAAAATCATTAAAGGCTATCCAGATATAGTAATCGTGACATATATAAAAAAAGAGAAGAAAAGAAAGAAAGAAAGAAAAAAAAGGGGATTAAAAATGATCTTGAAAAGAAAAGAAAAAGAGAAAAAATATATGGGGAGAAGCTTGAGGAGATGCCTAATTAAAAATTGGTTTCACTTGAATCAACTTAAGGAAAAAGACTTGAACACATTTTCTAAACTTTTTATTTGAATGTTAACTTAATTATTAATAAAGTTTTATGAAGTTTTTTTTCATATGAATTTGCCAAGTGACTTTAATATAACAAATTGTAAATTTTCTTGAAAGAAATAGAGGATCAGAAACCTTAGACTTAATTATTGAATATCTTTACACTTTAATATTAATTGGAGCTGTTTTGAATTTTTCTTAAGTTATACTATTATATTTGGAAAACTAAAATATGAAAGTCTAAAGGTTATGGTCTTTATCATAAGCCATATTTTTTATATAGTAAAGGAGTTACTTGAGGACAAGTAACATGTATGTTTGGGGGATTTTGATACACCAAAAATATATACATTTTTAGACCCATATTTTATACCTATTTTTGATGATATTGCACTTTAATGGAAGGTATTTTGATGTTTTCTTGTAGATTGTTGATTTTTAGGGCTTAAAGAAAAACAAACAAAAAGATGAAATTTGGATTCAAAATGACATTTTTGAAGAAATGCTCAGCGCCAACAACATTGAGGGCAGCGCTGACGACGCAGAATAAATTAACATGGATATTTTTTATTCAGCACCGATGGTGCCAAACCAGCGCCGACAACGCTAAAGGCGGTGCAGACCCCGTTTCAAGGAGGTTCGATGTACTTGGATGATTTTTTGAAGAGTTTTTGGAGACACCTCTTGGAGAACCGACCTTGGCCTCTATTTGGGGCCGAATTTCATCAGAGAAAGCGCTCCTCTACGTTTTTCACTCCTCAACTTTCATTTTTCGTACCAC
Source organism: Phalaenopsis hybrid cultivar (assembly GCA_002079205.1). NCBI lineage: Eukaryota > Viridiplantae > Streptophyta > Magnoliopsida > Asparagales > Orchidaceae > Phalaenopsis > Phalaenopsis hybrid cultivar. The sequence continues at coordinate 1,259 of JXCR01116016.1, forward strand.
ATCATTCCATTCCACTTCCATATTGGAGTCAACTAGTGATTTTGCTTTCATAGTTTAGATTTTTTGTAGTGAGATTCAGTGTAAAACTTTCTGTGAGAGTGTTGAAGAAGGAGAAAAGTGAGAGATATCTTCTTCCTACATTTCTAAGAAAAAGCTACAAAGGATTTGCTTTAAGAAAGAGTTTTCAGATAAGTATTGCTTGTTTATCAGTATTGTATGAACTTTCTTTTATATATAAAATTTATGTTTTGTTATTTCTTTCTCATGAAATATGAGTAGTTCCCTCTATCTTTCTTCCTACTTTGAGATATGGTGAAATGAAGAGATAATATGAATGTGCCACTATTAAATTGTAAAATAAATTGTGATGATTTTTCAACTCCGAACTTAATTTACATTTCGATTTGGTCAATTGAATTGTTAAAATGTGTTTTGAAACATATGATCTGGGAAATGAGTATGAGTTCTACAACAGAGTAAGGATCACATTTGATTCCATGAAGGAGAACATCATTTATGGAATTAAGTGCAAATAAATATGGAAATATTCTTTGTTGGGTGTAGAATTGGAGAACCTTTAGGGTGACAGACTAAAATCTTCAATTTAGTCTTAGTGTTTAAAAACTAAAGCGAGAGCTAGCCTTCAAGTGACGGGAAGTAGGAGCTCTGAAGTGGGAGTCGATATCCTCCTAGCCTAGCCACAAATTTAGGGACTAAACACTGATATTAGCCAATGATTTTCTATGCACTGTATGAGGGTAGAGAATTAAAATTGCTCTTATTTGACACAATACATATTATAAGCATTTATCTCATCTCATTTTATCATAGACTCATTGTAGTGTGAAGGATGCTTTTTCATTAAGAATCTTTTTTACATAAACATAGTTAATAGATTAGTATTTACTGTTTTAAATTTTACATATTTGATTTGATAATAGTTTAAAATTTTAATTTTGATTACATCTCAAGGAAATTAGTGACAGTGATTTCAATTGACTTTCTGTGAATTTCTTAGCAAATTTATCATTTCTAATTTAAACTGATAGTGATTTTAAATGACTTTTTGTGAATTTCCTAGCAAATTTATCATTTCCAATTTAAACATTCCCCATAGGATCGATATTTGGGGCTTAAATAGAAAGTCCATTATTACTTGATAACGATACATATACTTGTATAGAATCCAAATATTAATTGATTATATTTAATTAAATTTTACACAGTCTATCGCAACAAAAAAGTCTGATCAATCCCCGATCAGCAGTCCGTGAATTGCGTCGTCCACAGGGACCTCGGTAGCGTTAAGGTAAAAGAAAGGAAACTATATCCTATGACGATTAGCCGGAGCTCAAAGACATGAGACTTATACCTGTCAAAGTGATGAGGATGCCTAAGGAAAGAAAAGAAGGGGTGGTTCAGCTACAATGGTGGAAGCACTCCAAACAAAAGGACTTACACCCTATCTGGTTCGGGGAGCCTTCTAACACCCTAGACACACTAGACAACCACCTATATAAAGGTATGTTGGGCCAGTCAGGTTGAAGAAGCATGAGGACTCCTAGCGCATGCAAATATGATGCATTTATCTAGAGCGGTCCTTAATTATTGTGAAGGCCTTATTAATATAAGTAGGAAAGTAAAATTATAATTTTTAAATCCTAAATTTTAATTATCTTGAATATTTTATTTAGGATTTTTAAGTAGAAAAATTACAATTTTAGGGTCTTTAATGAGCCTAAATTATATCGTGAAATCCCAGATAAACTACAAAAAGAAACAAGAAAAACACATGCAAGTGTAAGCATGCAACATGATGTAAAAAGCAAAACAAGACAAATTAAAATAATAAACAGGCTGGTGTCACTGGGTCGACAACATATCCCAGAAAAGAAAAAGGTGGCCGGACTCTACATATACATGCCTGATCCTAATTCCATACATCAATATAAAATACAGAATTAAGATGCAGGGCACGAGCATCTGCTCTTGCCCCCCACGTGGTTTCCCTACTAAATGCCTCAGAACACGTGCCCGTATCTTATTTCTACTATTGGAGTCTCTTAGACTCTAAAAGTACATAGAGAAACGAAAAAGACTCAATCATGCATGAAAACAAGGGTCAGCGAGAAAACTCACATGCAAATAAGGTATCATGAGTCATGCCTTAAAAGTGGGGGAGCTAATAGCATCTGCAAGAAAATTGTTATAAATCATTACTTGCTCCCCCATAGTGGTTCTTGTGTGTGTTTTCATATAAATAGATATGACTCCTTGCAGAAGAACACCCTAACACACTACCACACATATGCAGCATGCAGTCACATCACAAGCACAATGCAAAAAAAAGATGTCTTGCTAGGGCAACCAATTCAGCAGAGAATAATAGCTAGACATTAAAAAGGCTACCTAGCACCCTAAATCCTAGCCTAGCACACAATCTAACGAAAAGTGCATCAACCTAGTATCTAAGTACAAGATAAGTCTGGGTATATTATGACTTTGACGGGGTCTCCACGTTGACCCTGTTCTAAAGATCCAAATGATCTAAAGGGTATCATGAAGATCAGCTACACAAGTTAAATCTATTAAATCTTTAGTACAGTTATACTCTTCTTAATGTCAATGACTTAACTCGTATTGCTCACCGAGTTCAACCCAGCAAGCAGTGCTCGTTAAGGCATCGTGACCGAAACAGGGTCACTCTCCTAACGAGTTTGGCTCGCTATCCATGCAAACATACAAATGCAAATATAGACAATCATGTGATAGGAGTGATGAGTGTTCCGTGGGGCAGTGACTCAGAAAAAGATGGACATATCGTGTTGGCAGTGGCCCGAACAAATGGGTGTGTCGTAGTGACATTGACCCAGAGATGGGCATTTCATGGAGGCAGTGACTTGAGGAAGGTGTGCTGAGGCGGCAATGACTGAAAGGGATGAGCGTGCCATGACGGTAGCAGTCCCAAGAAGGTGTGTCGAGGCAGCAGTGACCAAAAGAGATGGGCGTGCCATGACGATAGGGGCCCGAAGAATGGGTGTCGCGGAGGCAGTAACCAAAAGAGATGGGCATGCCATGGTGATAGAGGCCCGAAGGCAGTGTTGATTCTCACTAGGGAGCATCAAACAAGTAAAAATGGAATTGCAAACACATATGGTGCAATGTACAAGAAGAAAAACATGTGATGTGATGCAAAAGCAAATAAACATGCAAATGATCGATCGATCGGACCGTTGTGGTCGGTCAAACCAAAGTGATCGGTCCACTAAACCTGAGCAGCCGAATGAATCAAAGTGAGACACTCATCTGGATGGGGCAGCCGATCAGAGCAAACTGAAATGCCCGTCGGGCAGGTGTGGTCGGTCAGAGCAAAGTAAGATGCTCGCCGGGCTGGGGCTGCTGATCAGAGCAAAGTGAAATGCTCACCGAGCTGGGGTGGCCGGTTGGAGTGAAGTGAAATGCTCACCGGGCCGATGTGACCGATCGAAGCAAAGTGAAATACAACATGCACTAAGCAAAAATGCAATATGCAACAAACCAACATGCAGATAGCAAACCGGGCTCGTGCTAATGACCTCACCTGGGAAACCTAAAGTTTAGACCCTTGGATATGCGACATCGCTGCCTCTTTCTCTGGTGAAGAAATGTGAGGAGTTTCTTCCCGGATCTCTGAGGGGGAAACTCTCCACGGCGTTGCGAAATGAGCCAGCTACAAAGCTTTTCCCATTTTGTGAACTCCTCCAGACTTTGCAAAGCGAGCCAGCTACAAAGCTTCTATCGTTTTCTCAAGTCCAACCTCCTAGTTTTTCCAAGTAAATCTGGGGAACCCAAAGCAATAGGAGCGAGAGAATCTGACCCATCAGGACATGTGCTAAGACTCACAACAGAGGGAAGACACTCGGCTCTATGGAGGGTATTGACTATGCACGGGAAATCCTAACCTAAAGGCTAGCTCTAAGAAATCCAACGATCCATCACGCAGGCACATTGTCACGCCGACCTACGCCGGAGCATGCACCCTGTGTGGGCGATCAAACCCACACGTTTAAACACCGCTACAAACTATGGCTAGCTAGGAGTTAGAAAGTCTTACGACTGTAACAGTTGCATACATGTTTTTTTTCTTGCTCCAAGCCATCAACGTCTGGTCCGTGCTCTAGTGTAACTCGTAGAACGTGCATATAACAACAAAACGAGCTAATGAGGGCAGGAGAGGTATGTAAAGTACCCAAAATAAATTATTTTCACATATGGAAATGCAAAATGAAACATATACCTTCAAGAAGGGTTGAACCTCTATACATGTCGTCACCACCAACCCACGACGATGACGAGAAAGCAAGGTCGCCAAAAAGATACGTTGGCGAGGGGTAGGTGGTCTCTGGTGAGGTGGTTTGACGACGAGAAAGCTTGGGCATGCATCGATTAAGTCTGAATCTCAGCCTAAGAGGGAGATGCACGACGAAGAAAGCTCATTCCACCAACGACTGGCCTCAACCGGCGGGTAGGACAGTAGTGCTGGCGAGGGTTCCAACAAAACCAAGAGAGGAAGGCACACCTAAGTCCTAGCCATCTAAGTCATGGCATGAGAAAAAAAAGGCTTAGCTGCAAAGAAATAGGCTGGTTGGAAGGAGATCCGTTGAAGAAGTTGTCGACGAGGGAAGAGGCTGCGAGGATCCCGACGAAGAGAGAGATCAGGGAGCATTCAATTTCCTTCGTGGAAGAGGAGGGGGATCACAGTTGTACGAGAGAAAATGCCCAGACAATTGCCTCGGTAAGGAAGAGGGCGTTGGAGGATGAAAGGTTTGCCGGTGAGGAGTCGACATCGGGCTTCGAGCACAAGAACGGGAACTGAGTCACAACGGTGCTGAAGAGGGCTAGGGTTCGCGAAACTTCAACCTGGGATTATTGTGTGTGGGGGAGAGAAGCGTGGGATAAAGGATAAAACCTTTTTTATTTATTATAATAATAATAACATTGTTAATAATAATAATATTATTATTTATATCTCCCCACACAATTTTTGTCGAACGCACCGTCGCGATAAAATGAACATCCCTTTAAGTAAAATTGATGTTCTGAATGCACTAATGTGGTCCGTTTCGTCATTCGGAGTCATTTGCACTATTTTATTGATGATCATATAAATTTAAACTAATTTTGTTTGTGACACAACGAATAACATTTGTTGGCTCAATCAGAGTAGTTTGATGAGCAAAATATTGACTGGCCTTCGCCTAAGTGAAAGCCAAAGTCTAGCAAAACGACCCCAACTATGCGCCCCTCAACACATGCCAAAAAGGTCTCAGGTGGGTGCCTTAACTATCGAATATTACGGATGGGTCGTAAGCTATCCTTATTCATGTAGGTGAACACCCTACACTCGTGATATCAAAAATTGATGCCAACGCTAAGGAAGAAGAAATCTCTCACTTCTCTCCCTCTCAAACAACTCCTAGGAGAAATCATACTTAGACTCACCACACTAAACAATACACACAATGGAACACTCAAGAAGACTCAATGACACACTAAACCCCCTTTTTCTAATCAATTTTTTTGCTCTAAATAAAGCATAATGTCGGTTTTCCAAGAGGTGTATCCAATAAATCTTCAAAAAGCGTCCAAATTCATCAAATCTTCTAGAAATTCACCCAGCATCGACATTGGCACCGTCGGCACCCATGATGGCGTGGTCAATATTAATTTATGTGCTTTTTGTCAAATGGCGTTGTCGGCGCCCCCGCTGTTTTGGACTCCTCCTTCATGCTAGCATCGTCGACGTCCTTCCTGGCGCCGTTGTCGCTGAGTTTTTCTTCCAAAACCCCATTTTGACTCCAAATTCCATCCTTTTTGTTCCCTTTTTGCTTCAAGTGCTAAAAATCATCAACCTTTAATAAAACATGAAAAATACTTTCCTTTAAAGCGCAATATCACTAAAAATGAGTATAAAATATATGTTTAAAAATGCATATATTTTTGGTGTATTAATGTGCAATGCAGAAATCCCAAGGAGGACACCATCAACAGGAGCTTTCACAGAATGCCTAGAGTGTAACATCATCCATCTAGAGAGGTATGGGATGTTAGAAGAATATACAACTTTTGGCATGAAGTTCAGAAATGCAGGCCACCCAGAGGTTGAGCCATACATACTAAAATTTACAAAGCCGCCACCATCATGGATTCCTCTAGAGGATGAGATAAAAGATTGACGCTGACATTCACAGAGGATTCCTACAACAGAGTTAGTAAGGATGAGCAAGGTTCAGAAGCAAGAATTTTTAATATTATGAGGAAATTCAAGAAAAATTCCTTAATATTCTAGAAGGATTGGAACTACACACTAGGGTATTCTCAGAAAGTGATGAAAGAAAGTTTCTGGACTGTGTTTTCAATCTCAGAGACAGAGGCCGAGCCGGATTACTGAAGAAGAAGACATATGCTGAGTCGTAGAAGTGGATGCGGGGGAAAGGCAAAATTACTATCCAGTGTGGATGCTGCTATAATTTTCTTAAGAACAGGCTAGGGAACCCCCCGGGCATCTTGAGATATGACGATGTGGATCCTCTGCCGTCCGCAATAAAGAGAATGATTAAAAGAATGGTTATATGGAGCATACTACCAACAGATTGCATTTCGAACATCTGCATCACCAACATCTACGAGGAAGGGGACTACATTCCTCCCCACATTGATCATCATGATTTTGTCTGAACTTTCTATACAGTATCTTTCATGAGCAAGAGCAACATTTTATTTGGAAGAGAAATTGATATTGTTGGACAAGGAGAGTTCAGAAGATTGGTCAAGATTCTGTTGCCGGTGGGTTAAGCTCTAATTCTAAAAGTAAACATAATAGATTTGACAAAGCATTGCTTCCCAGGAGTGCTGCATCACAGAGTTTTTGTCACACTAAGAAGAATGAATAGCAACAAAGTACCACATGGATTCCAACCAGATCCAGATTTAGAAGAATTGCATCCATACGAGCTGTGAAATAGCTGTACCTCTAAGTATGCGTGAAAGGAACTCTTGTCCCGAAGCGTGACTTAGAAGGTTAGCTTGACCATGAGCTTGCCTCACGGGACAAATATTTATTACTTTTTGTACTACATCATAGCAGAGTTGATATGATATATAATACTTCAGATGTACTCAATATGTTGCTTTTTGACATTTCAACATACATTCGGTTGTACTACATGTTTGAAGAAAAGTTTAACAAAGTTTCTTTTAGATTTTAGCATATTTGCCAAATTGCATTTTTGTGTGATTGATGAAAAGTTGCATGACCATACTTTGGACCTAAATTATAACGAACAAAGAACGATACAGCGAAAGTCTAATAAAAAAATTAAAATTTAAAACTTAAAATTGAAATGTTAATCAATGAAAATCAAATTTTAAAAGACATCCTGATAAAAAATAAAAAAAATGATAACGAAAACAATAAAAAAAATGAAAAAATGAAAAGATTTGTAACCTGATTCATCTCGACTTCGAAGTTCCACACTTTACACTCTCGTAGCACGAATTCTACCATCCACATGGATTTTTCACAATCCCCACGGAGTTTTGCACTTTTCACAAATCCCATTAATCTTTTCACAAGCTCAACTTCACAATTTCCCACACTCTTCTCACAAATTCTTCGTGCTTATAGTGCACTCAAGGTCAATACCCAAATCCCGATTCTTCTCTCGGGGTTAGTACCTAAATTCTGATTCCCATGAAATTTCCATGTCGAGCATGGATTCCGATTCCGTCTACATATTTTCCGCATTCCATTCCTGTTTGCCGCATTCATAAAATTTCCTGGTCGGTGCATGGATTCTGATTCCGTCCACATATTTTTCGCATTCATGAAATTCTCAGGTTAGTGTATGGATTCTAATCCATCCACATATTTTCCGCATTCCATCCCTATTTTCTGCATTCATGAAATTTCTGAGTCGGCGCATGGATTCATATTCTTCCATAAATTTTCGACATCCTATCTGAGAAATTTCCACACTCATGAAATTTTTGGGGTCAATACCTAAATTATGATTCCTATCTTTCGAGATAGGTATGAGATGAGGCCCCCTTAAATGGAATAAGGTTTCCGATTCTCATTCCAAGGCTGGTACCATAATTCAAGTTCTCATCCTGGGTCATTACCTAACTTCTGATTCCCCATCCTTCGAGATAGGTGTGATGCCGCCTTAAATGGAACAAGGCATTCTATTCTTAATTATCAAGATTGGTGTGAGGCTCCCTTAAATAGAACAAGGCTTCTGATTCTCATTCCAAGGCTAGTACATAAATTTTAGTTCTCATCCCGGAGTCAGTACCTAAATTCTAATTCCCATCTTTTGAGATAGGAGTGAGGCCCCCTTAAATGGAGCAAGGCATTCTATTCTCAATCCTCTAGATCGGTGTGAGGCCCCTTAAATGGAACAAGGCTTTCGATTGTCATTCCAAGGCTGGTACCTAAATTTCAGTTCTCATCCTAGGGTCAGTACCTAAATTCTGGTTCTCCATTCTTAGATAGGTGTGAGCCCCCCTTAAATGGAACAAGGCATCTTATTCTCAATTCTCGAGATCGATGTGAGGCCCCCTTAAATTGAACAAGGCTTCCAATTCTTATTCAAAGGTTGGTACCTAAATTCTAGTTCTCATCTTGGGGTCAGTACCTAAATTATGATTTCCCATTCTTCGAGAAGGGTATAAGACCACCTTAAATAGAGTAAGGCATCCTATTATCACATTTCTCTGCACTTTTAATCGGTCTCTTGAGTTGGATGTGAGGTCTTGTGCTTTCCATCTCAACCTAGTTTCCCCGCACATAATTCTATCTCTTGAAATTTTAAATCAAAGCTAAAAGCAAAATTGAAATTTGAGACATCAAAATCAAATCAAATCTTTATCGTGCCCATCAATTCCTCTAACGGTTGTTTCCATCATCCCCTTTCTGTTTCCCAGTGGGAGTCCCTGTTTACTCCCTAGCGGAAATTTTCTTGCTTTTTCTCTATTCTATTCTGAGTGTGTTAGCTTGGACAATCATGTTGGCTTTGTTGATCCCTTCGGTCAACTCCAATATGTGGGGTGTGTTTGTCCGACACACCACACCTATTGGGGGTCCATTTGTTGACCTCACTTTTGGTTGAGGTCTAGTTTCGTCTTTAGAAGCCTAGGATCTAGCCATAAGACTTTCCTGCTGACTATCCTAGAGGACTAGTGATGACACCCTCACCTTTAAAAATTCTAAAACTCTTCTTTGCTAAAATTGAAGTTCCACATATTGATTATAAACTCTAGCATTTAGTAGGTGGAGCCAATATGGGGGAGCTCAAGAGAAATCCCCATATGACTGTTTGGCCTTAGGGTTGACTTTGGGTGATGTGGTCTTGGTCAGTCTCACAAACACATACACTTGATAACCTGCACTTACAATCACAACCTTGACCCTCAACGATTATACTTAGTTGATCCATTACTCTTTTGGAAACTCATGTGGATGGTCCCCTAAATCATTAGCCCTAGACTAGGGTTTGGCTAAGACCAAAGCATGAAGGATACAAAGTGGGGTTTCCCTTGGTCTCATAGCTCATGAAGGCTAATTTCATGATTGATATCCCATTGAACCCTAATTTTACCAAAATATCCAATTTTAGCCTTTTGTCCCCAAACTTCCTAAATTACCAAATTGCCCTTAAACCCTAGATTTTCCAAAAATTCCCAAAATTACCCAAATTCTCAAAATCTCTTAAAAAATCATTTCAAACCCTTCCAAATCACTCAAATTAACCAAAATGCTTCAAAAATTTAAAAATTCCCAAAATACTCCAAAATTGTCAAAATTACCAAAATGCACTTCCCCAAAAATTACAAAAATTCCCAAAATCTCCAAAATCACTCAGAATGTCCCCAAAATCAATTTGAACCGCTCCATTGAGTCCATTTTGACTAAATTGACCCCTTTTGACCAAAATCCCCAAATTACCCTTAAAGGCCCAAATTCCCCAATTTATCCTCATTTTCCACCAAATTGACTTCTGTCTCACCCAATTTCAATTCTAAACTCAAATTTATCATGTCTAAGCTTGATTGAAACCAAATTGAAGCTCAATTGAACACAATTTAAAACCTAAATTCCTAGCCCAACCAAAACACCCAATTTGACCATATACCTAATTTCCCCAAATTGACTAACCTATCCAATTTCCTTATAACATTTCTTTAGACCAAATTGAACTTTCAATTGGCCCTAGCCTAGCCTTAAACCTCACCCAAATGCAACCTAGGCTAAAATCCCCAAATTTTCATCTAAGCTAAATTTCATCAAATTGAACCTCATAACTCCAAAATTTCTACCCAATTTATATCTAAAGCTCTTCATTACAAACCTTTGGACCAATTTGAACCATAAATTGAGCCTAACCTAAACCCTAGCCCAATCCAAACCCAAGTCTAACCCAAATTCCCCAAAATTGGTCATGGACCAAATTCCGCTTAATTGAACTCCCAAATCAATTCAAAATCGCTCAATTCCTTTTCAAAACTCCTCATGACAATTATCCAAGCCAATTTGATCAATCAATTGAGGTAAACTCAATGTCTAGCCAAACCCAAACTCAGATCCAAGCTCATGACATGATTTTGAACCCAAGACTTGAATTGAACCAAACCCATTCAAATTGACCAAGCTATGGTCACCACAGCCAGCCTTTCGACCCTAGGGACCAGGTTAGACCCACCTAGCCCACCCTACATGAGCCATGGACCAAAGGTCCCTTGATTTAGGGGATCTCTTCCCATATTTGGCTAAACCCAAATATATTTTCCATCTTCCATAAAAAATCTGTGCTAATCAACATTAAGCTTCCCTTGAATCCTTTGAGCCACTTAGCCACTAGCCCTAGCTTGGTCGACTGGCCTAGTCACCGGAAAACCCCAAAACCGAGAGGCCCCCATGGAAAAAACCTAAATTTTAAACTCCTTGACTTGGCTCACTCCCATGGGACATTGGAGCTTCTCTTCCCTCCACCTAAACTATCCTCTGCACCTATTAGCCAGCCATGGTGACCACTTCTTCCCCCTCTATTTAAACTCCACCTCCCACTACCAATGAAAGAGGCCATCAATTTCCTTAGGGAAACTCTGCCAAATTGCTTCTAGAGCTCCTCCAAGACCTTCTAAGCCCATTCCAACCATCTTGCAGCTGTCTCCCCCACTGTTTGAGCTCAATTTCAGAGCTCAAAACCAGAGCAGTTTCTGGACATTTCCCAAAACTCCACCAAACTTCAAATTGATTGTTCTAAAATCTTTCCCAGACCAAACTAAGAAGATTTCCACTGAAACTCCCCTCTGTTGAGCCCTCTAACTTAGCTCTTGAACAAGGCCACATCACAATTTTATTGAAATTATACCTAAGCTATTCACCAGAGGAAACTAACACTTTCAGGAGGTTCGTCGAACTCCACTGAAGCTTCCACAAGCATCTGATTGAAGCCTCCCCTCTCAAACTCAGGTATAGACCATAAAACCTAAATTTTTGGCTCGGTTTGGCATTTTGTGAAGAGAATTTTGATTTCATAAGTATGTAACAGTATAGATGTATTCGTTTTGAGAAGATGAAGGTGTAAGAACAAATCCCATGTCATTTGGTTGAGTACTGAGAGAGATAATAAGATTTTGAGTTAGATGGTTCTCGGGTTAGGATGATTGAGGATGAAGATGGAGAGTCATTGGATCGTGTGTGCATCAGTTGGACAGCTAGGATCACATTGAACGAGGAGATGAATCAACAACAGCGGGTCGCTTGACAGCTAAAGTAGATGGCGTCATCCAGTAGCGCGACGATGTGTGGAAAGCTCGGAGCGCCGTAGGTTGAGGTGGCGGCTGACTGAATTAAGCAGGAAAATCAATATTTTTTATTTAAATTAATTCTAAAATTTAGAAAATCCATATCTTTGTGTAGAAAAATCATAATAATAAAGTAAAAAATATCGGTTTGCTCAGTAAACAGAGGAGAATAATGTGAAACAAAAATTAAAATTATTTGACATGTGTTTTATTTTTAATTGATTAAATACTCACTTTAGTGTTTTAATTTTAATTAGCTAAATAATAATTACCATGACTTGAAATTTTAGGGATTGATTCCTCAAGTTAATAGGGATGTTCTTTGATTTTTCCAAGGACAGAGAGCATCTTTATCTTTGAAACCCTAAATTTTAAGCCTAGTTGCCTATTTTTTCTTAAATGATTTTATAAACTAAAATATAAATCATAAAATTATGGGATTAATTTTGGTAGGTTTCCCTTGGTCAGAGGATCCTATGATAAATATAAAATGGATTTAAGTAATTTTGTATATCTTTATAGTTAATTAAATGTCTGAAACTTAAAATAAATTAATTAAATAAAATATTATGCAAAATTTAACAAAATCAATTCTACATTGTAAAGAATAATCACATTAACTCACTGTAAAAATTTGGAATCAATTTGGAGTATATTTATCACTAAAGTTGATTTTCTAAGTAAAATGACATTTTTTATATTAAAATAAATATATTAAATAAATGTAATTAAAAAAATTATGAAAAGTACTTTTCTTAGTTCCTTGTGATCAGGACTATTTAGGAAAAATAAAATTCATATTAAAGTTAATAGTTTATTTTTGAGCTTATTTTTGAACTAAAAATAATTAAAAATAATTTAAAATTGGAAAAATACAAAAAATAGTCTAAAATGTTTCTAATTATTTCATAATCACTTGGGACTCGTTAGAATAGTTTTACTAATTTTTCTAAGTTAAATATAATTTTTTAAAGGCTAAAAATGTATTTTCTCTAATTTTTCATTAAAATAATTATAATAAATAAATTAAAAAATAACAAAAATGAAAAGTTTTTTTATCTAAGTTCTCTTGACTTAAAGAGAATTAATAAAAATATAAAAAGTAATTTTTTGAAATTAAAACATATTTACCATTCATCTAATTCACTAAAACCAATAAATAACTATAATAATTAAAATATAATTTGAAAAATAATGAAATTTTGTCCAAGTAGTCCTCTGAACTAGGTGAACCTCCAATAATTTTCTCAAGAACAAAAAACTTTACTTTGATCAGTTAAATAAATTAATATTGAAAATCTTATTTTTTAGTTAAAAATAATTAGTTAAATTAAATAAAATTTTGAAAAATTACATTTTATCCTTTGATATTTTAATTGACCCATGGTAGAGGTACTCTAAAAGTTTCAAAGTTATTTGAGTTATATTTGGTGAGTTGTGAAATGAAGAGCCCAAAGGGCAAAATGGTAATTTTGGATTTTGATGCCTTAATTAATTTTTAGGATTAATTAAAAAAGGTAAAAGGGTAATTTTTATTGTATCAAGTTTTTTTGGATGATTGAAATATAAGAGACTAAAATGGTAGAAACCAATGTCTCACTCATTTGCAATAAAGTTATAATTATAAATTTCCTTAATCATTATAATTTGGAGGTTAATTAAATTAGATGATTCTAAGGTGATGGGCTTATGTTAGGAAGATGATAATTCACTAATCTAAAGCCCTCCTTATTGATTATTTGATGATAAAACATGATCTTGATAAAGAATTGAATTTCACATAATTTAATATTTAATCATTGTAGGTTCACTTTAAATATTGGACCTTAACGGCTTAGTAGTGCACAAAACTCAATTTGAATTTGTCTAATGAGGATTAGGAAAGAAAACATAATTAATTATAAATATTTTTTTAAAACACTATGGGCCCAACTTTACATGTGGACATCAAATCCTTAGTAGCTTAAGCTTGTTCTAAGGGCATTCATTCACATAACTCTTAAATAAAACATCAACTGATTAATTGAATACCCTTCTCATTAGATAATTAAAACATCAGGTTCACTGAGCATAGTATTAATTCATTTGAAACTAAATTTAAAATTTGGGATGATCAATTGAGCAACATAATAGGTTCAAATGAACTCGTAACATTTCAAAGGGACTTAAAGGTTGTTATGGATTGCTCTCCAAACACTTTTATAACATTATAGATATTTTGAAGAACAATTGGACTTATTATTCTTTGCTCAAGAAAATCATCTACTAAGATCTTTTGGGACTCATCAAGTCATGACTTGGGGTTTGGTAACTACACCTTTAACTACTTTTCTTGTTTTCTATTCTTGCAAAATCATACATATATTGCCAAAGCTAATCTTTCAGCCGGAGTAACGGGAAGATGACAGGCATGCCTTTACAGTTTTATTTACTATCTGTCATTTTATTTGCTACAATTTACACTTGCTTTAAAATATTATACATGCTTAGTTGTGAATTTTACTTCACCTACAGAACAAAATCATTTTTAAAAATTAATCAAAATTTTTTGGAATTAAATTAAATACTTTCAAAGATAACCACAAATCCTTTGAAATGCAATTGAACATAAAATACTCTTTTGAATTTACGGGAGTCCCTCGGACGGGGTAACTCATGTTTGCTAACGAGATCTTTCCGATTTAAATAAGCTTAATAACTCGTTTAAACTAAGTAAGTTTAAAAGAAAATAGTGGTACTGGAATGAGGGAACCATGAGATCCTAATTAGTGCCACTCTAATCAACTTTAACCCCCCTCCCATAATAGTTGAATTGAACTTGTCATTTAAACCTTTGGTCGTTAGACTCTAGGAATGTTATTTCATCGTGGTGCTTGGAGTTAACACTGTGAGTAACAACCTACAACAGCAATCTGCAGCAACATAAGGATCTACAACAATATATATTTTCCTTAGAATTAAATAACAAGTCGTAGGACTTCGAGATTGTTTGCTTATGCAACATAAATCCTCACTTTATCTTTAAGCATTTGCACAATCATGTTGTGTAATTTAAGCCCTAACTCATTTAGGATTCCAAGGTTATCGTTTGTTATGACATAAATCTTCCCATTTCTCAGGCTATTTGTATGATTGTGTCATGTAAATGTAAGATCTAAATAATAATAATTTTCAGGATAAAACATTCAATAATATCTCACTGAAATTGAAACCAAACCATATGATAGATTGGGAAGTTATTGAGGTTCTCCTTAGAATCTATTGCAACCTATAGTTTATCACTCTTTGGATTCCTAAAATCAATGTTCCAAATTTAAGCCATCCCCATTTAACACCTCTTTGTCCGATCTTTGAAAGCCCTATTCTTTTAAATTCCTTGAAGACAATATTTCCTAATCTAAATCGAGAGTTTTCTTAGGCGATTTCAGTTATTTAAGTTGTAATTAATTATAGGGGCTTGCCCTTATAGAAAACTTTAAGAACCTAGTTTAATATAAACCCTGTCGATCAACATAAACAAATGGTTTTTTGTAGACTAAAACGAATGTCATAAATTCTTTAGTTTATTTAATTGAGCACCACCAGTAAGTAGTGTATATATCCTTTGAGGTAGATATATTGTCTGTGGTGTTGTGCTCGATCATTTAAACTATTGCAGATATGACATTGGTTCGGTGTTGTATTTTTAAAAATTAAAATATTACTTTTTCTAAATTATATATATATAATAAATTAAGCAACTTTTAAAATCGAACGTCGGGATATCCATTCCGGCGACTGACAATTTCTAATTTGGTGACCAACAGGAAGTATAATTTTTTAATGTGTAGTGTTTGGATTTTATGAGACCATTTACACATCTTCTGGATATATATATNATTGAAGTTATTGCCTTACCACGTTACGATACTCGAAGTGTTAAAACTTTTTCTTAATATTTTTACCAAATTCAGAATACGAAGAGTGATCATTATTGATGGGATAAGTCATTTTAAGAACTTTATAATTGAAACATTAACGAGAAAATATAGAATTAAACATTAAATTTCCATAGATCTTCCTCAAACATGTAATTTAACAGAAGTATCCAATCGTGAAATTAAAAATATTTTGGAAAAAAACTAAATCATAATAGGGAAATATTGGTCTGCTAAACTTGATTCTGAATTATGGGCCTATAAGATTGCTTATAAAACTCCTATAGGAATGTCACCATATAGGCTCATGTTTGGAAAGACTTGTCAATTACCAATTGAAGTAGAACATAAAGCTTATTAGGTGATAAAGGAATTTAATTATAACTTGAAAGATCCTAGTGAAAAATGATCATTTCAATTAAATGAGCTCGAGAAGATTATAAATGAATCTTGAATGCAAGAATTTATAAAGGAAAGATGAAAAATTAGCATGATCGGAAGATTTTAAGAAAAGATTTCGAGTTTGGATAAGAGGTTTTATTATATAATACTTGATTAAAATTATTTCCCAAAAAACTAAAGCTCAGGTGGTCTAGGTCATTTATTGTGACGAAAGTGTATTATCACGGTGTTGTAGATATTAAAGATCCAAAAACTGAACAATTAATTAAAGTAAATGGAGATTGATTGAAACCTTATATTTGTGAAAAGAAGCCTTTTTATGAAGAGATCCTGTTGTTGGGTTAATTAAAGTAAAACATTGGATATGTTGGGCTGACAACATTAAACTAAGCGCTTTATGGGAGGCAACCCATAGTTTTTTATGTGGAGTGATTTCTATTATTTTACGGATTACATGAGTTAGAACTGAAACCTACAAGTTGTAAGGAGGCGCAAATAACTAATTTGTTGATTAAAACAAGATTGGAATGTGAAAATTGGATGCAAGGTGAATCACTGCATTTTTGTGCACTGGCACCTAGGCTCCAAAATCGGCACCTAGGCGCCAAAAACGACACCTAAGTGCGAGATTGCAAAATGGCCTAGCTTCTAGGCGCAACAGTTACAGAACATGGGAAAACTGAACTGTCCTATAGCAGTTTGGTATCGTTTTCATCCTTTAAAACCTCCAAGAAAGGGGCTTTGAGATCTAGAATTTCAATTTTAAGAGTGAGAAAGGAGATTGGAAAGGAGAGTAAGTAGTTAACTAGTTTCTTTGATCTAATTAAGTTAAAAGTAACGATGGTGCGAATGAGAAGAGCTTTGTGCACAAGGACACCCAACCTTACTTCAATTGCTTCCTAGAGCTGAGTTTGGAGCAGATCACCAATAAATTAATGAAGATTGAAGAGGGGTTGACTATTCTGAACAAGAAGTTGAGCGACATGTATCATTAGATTGAGCACTTGGAGTGGCAGATGAAACTCCAATTCAACCACTTGGTGTGTTACCGGGGGTATGAGGTAAGTATGTATGGTGAAAACAAATGGATCAATGAGAAAGTTATTGAAGACTTTCCTCGCGCTCCTTTCTACCACCTGTACGATCACAACTTTATATCAATAAAAAAGGTGGAAGATAATAATGCTAACAACTACTGATCATCAAAAGGATTATGTGTGTTAGACATTTGTGATTGCAAATATTGTGCCTACCTTATACGTATGTGCGGTTTGCACTACTAGGTTTGGTACTAGTATTAATATTAGTTTGATCTGTCGTATTGCTTTAATGTGCCCGTTGTATTAAAACTCATTTGTTATTAGTGAAAATGTGTTATGTTTGTGAAAAATCTTGTGTTTAAGAATGATGGAATGAATGGAAGTTTGGAAGTTAAGATTAAGCAAATATAAATTGGAAGATGTTGGAAGGATAATTGATTAATGGATGATGTTAAAGTAAATTAATTTTGGTTTAGAGGCCTTAGGCTTGTTGTGCCACTCTTAAAAAACAAATCTTACAAAATTTAGGCCTCACGTCTAGGAGCCAAAATTGGCGCCCAAGCGCCATCATTTACACAGTAAGGCGCGTAGACGCCGGTCCATCTGAACATGCCAAAAACGCTTAAAAAATTTCGATTTGGACCAGTCGACTCCATTTTGCGCAACTTCTTCATTTAATTCCTCCTGTTTTTGTCGAAACTCAACCTAGGGCTCCTTATTGTGCTCAAATCTTCAAGATTTGGAACTTCAAAACACCGAATTTCATCTTCTCTAGGTAAGATCTACATTTTGGCATAAGAATTTTGTGATTTTACCATGGATCTCAACCACATTAGGGGATGGCTGAAAATTGAAATTTTTTTGGAAAATAGGGTGAGAAATCCATCGTGGAAGTAATTATTTGCTTAAAATTACTTGTTGGAGCCCCTTAAACATATATTTGAAATTTATTTTGATTTTTACCACCTTTTTTAGATGGCTCCTAAAACTAAAAGAGGAAAGAGCAAGGACATATTCTACAATACAAAATTTGTCAGTTTGAAAGCACAAGATCGGTACAACAATTTTGTATTGTTGAGGAATTTTATTGTAGAGCGGAGTTTTTCAAATCTTGGTGGTGTCGTAAAAAATGTGATTGTGGCTCAACACTAGGAGAGCTTTTTCTATTTTACTGTTGTAGCCATCATTTCTGTGGTGCATGAATTTTACGCCAACCTGCTTGAAGCAACAGAGGATGATATATTTGTTAGGCGGAGGGGAGTAGAGTTTACACCTGAAAGAAGTAATATTATATATGGTTTACCTTCTTCCTTGGATTGTTTTTATGCTAAGTATGAGCCATCAGAGTCAGAGCTGGATCAGATTATTGTATATCTTACTGATAGACGTGGAGTCTGGAAGATCGGAAACAAATATAAGGTAAATTTTTCTTCTTCCACGCTCAATGCAACTTCAAAGGCATGACACTACTTCATTTCATCCCTCCTCTTTCCTTCAAATCATTTAAGTGAAGTGATACTAAAAAGAGTTATCTTGAACTACGGTATTCAGGAGATAAAACCTATCGATGTTGGCTTTCTCATCTTCAAGGGTATATATACTGCTGCCAGAGCTAACACTTCTTCAAGTTTGGGCTTTCCTTCCTCTTTATTTTCTATTTGCAAAGACTCTGAAGTAAAATATGATACTTGGGAAGAATAGCTGAAGCCACTGAAGCTGATTGGAAAGGCTAATATGGATATTTATAAAATACCTTGAGGTAGAGCTTCTGATGCACCATCTACTTCTACTTCTAGACCTTCTGCCTCTACTACTACTGCTCCACCTCCTGGTGTTTGGGATAAGCTGAGTGAGAGATATTTAGAGCAAAAATCTAATATGTTTATGATACAATGTTGAATGCAAGATTTGGAAGAGAGATGAGATCATATGTAACATTATCTATAGAGGAAGAGTGACTATGATGCGACTTATGATGAACCATTAGAGAGATTTTTAAAGGTTGATCATTTAGTAAAGTTTCATACTTGTCCTCGATATTCTCCTTATACAAGTCGTAAGTTGATGGACGAAGACATTCCTAATGAGGAGGAGGAGGAGGAGGAGGAGGGGGAGGAGGAGGACTAGAAAGTGTTTACTTTTTTACTATAGATCTTACATGTGAATTTTCTGTGTTTAGTCACTTATGATGTGTATTTATGTTGGATTGATGAAGTTGCACTTCCTATTTTATTACACTACTGTTTACTTTTTCTCTTGCTTATTTAGTATTGCTTGTGTTAGAGTGGTCTTTTACTTTACAATTTTCTTGCTGTATATATTGATTTTTATATTTACTACTGCTCAACACCTGTCTTTACTACTTGTACCTACATTATTCTCCTATTCAAAACTTTAAAAAATTTCCTTTCTTCTTGCTTATTACGAACTGTAATATTTTACACTTTAAAAATTCAAGTTTGGGGAGAGGGAGAAAATTTTTTTAAAACTAAACTTTATTTGTCATGAATAAACTATATATTTTTCTTAAAAAAATGTATTTTAACATAAACCTTGGTATGTGGTGTTAAATTTAGATAATTATATTTTTTATTTTAAAAATGTTATAGTAGACTTGAGTAAAAGTTTTTTAAAGGGTAGTTCTAAAATTAAAATATTTAGTATAAAAGTATAAGAATATGCTTTTACTATTTAGAGTGGGAAAAATTGTATTTTTGAAACACTAAGGATTTTAGAACTACACTTTAAAAAGAAATAGAGACTCTATGAAAAATCATTAATGTACTAATACACTTTTTTAAGTAAATAAATGTGATAAGTTCTTAACTTTAGTATGAGGATAATGAACTTCAAAATTAGTAAAAGCTATCCACATATATTAATCTTCATATAAAAAGAAAAAAAAAGGAAAAAAAAAAGAAGAGACAAGGATTGAAAATGATTCTGAAAGAAAAATAAAAGGAAAAATAAAAAAAGAGCAAAAATGAAGAATATGTGGGGAGAAGCTTGACGAGATGTGTAATTAAAAATTGGGTTCATTTGAATTATCTTGAAGGAAAAAACTTAATTAAACTTCTAAGCTTATTCTTAATTTTAAAGTATTAGTGTGTTTACTAGTAGAGTTCTCACGTTATTCTTTTCTTTCAGTTCTTCTAAAACTCCTTAGTGTGACACATTACAGTTAATTTTGAAATGAGTAGAAAATCAGAATTCCTAACTTGATTACTGAATATCTTTACATTTTAGTTCTAATTTAAGTTATTGAAAATTTTTCTAAAAGTTTTACTATCACATTTAGGTAATAAAACTATAAAATTTTTTAAGTGAAACCCACTACCATAAGTTTTTATATTTGATTTACATAAGTAAAAGGGTCACTTGAGGACAAGTAACATTTAAGTTTGGGGGAATTGACATGCCTTAAAATTATCTTTTTTAAATGTACATTTGTGCTCATTTTTAAGGATATTATGCTTTAATGAAAGCTATTTTTTATGTTTTTGATTGCAGGTGCAAGAAATGGAGTTTAAGAGCAAAAAAGAACAAAAATGCGTAAAAAATGAGCAAAATAGAGCTAAAGAAGCCATGGGAGAAAATTTGACCTGGTGTCTAGTCGCCAAGTTCGGCTTAAAGGCCAGCGCCTAGCCGTCAAAAGCAGTTACCTTTACATTCAATGAATTTAGACAAATTTTGAAGAGGTGTCTAAAGCAACCCTTGGTGATTTTCAGAGCTCTATATATAGGGATGAATTCCAAACAAAAGGTGTGTGTGTTGAGTAATTTTTTAGTAGGTTAAACCACCCATTGGAGTGGGTGGCCACCACAATGAGAGTGTGGTGAGTTCTTAAGATTGTGAGTGATTATGGAGTCTTATGAGTCAAGTTCAGTCAGCAAACTTCAAAGAATTATTTAGGGAAAAGTTTGAGATAAGCATTCATACTTTTGTTTAAGTTTTGTGTTGTAAAATATGTTTTTAATATATTTATGTTTTGTTTTGTTATTCCCATGAATTTTGAGTAATTTTTTTTTGTTCTCCTTGCAATAAGAAGTAATCATGTGTGGAGTTAGAATGTTTTGAAGATTTCTTTTGTTCCATAAATTTGTGATGACATTTTTATCGGTCCTTAATTTACTTTGCAAACCGCTATTTTTGATGTTAAAATCTGTTGTGAAACATAAATATCCGAGAGTGCTATGATTTCACCAACTAGAGAGTACACACCAAACTTTAGATGGATGTGATGCCACACCAAAGGGGAGTGCAAATAGATAGGGAGATAAGTTTTGATGGGTGTAGAACTGATGATTCTAGAGTGACAGACTAGATCCTTTATCAATTTGGTCTTTGATTTAGACACAGATTATGAACTCCTTGCAAGGGAAAAGATTCATTTTTATAACTGAAATTTCTTTTACATTTACCATAGCTTAGAATTTTGACATTTACATTAAGTTTTAATCAAAACTTGTTGGAATTGAGTAGCTTTATTTTACATCTTAATTTGTTATTATATTTTCTAGATTAATTTCTACAGTTTTAAGTAAAATCTTCACTAAAAGTATATTTAAAGAATTACAGCTGCCTTGTGGGATCGATGCTGGGGTTTTTATAGAAAGCTTTATGTTACATGAAATGATATGTATACTTGCATAGTATCCCTAGTGTGAAAACTATTATTCTAAACTTTATATTAATTCCTTTGTTAACACTAGATGTCAAATATAAATTTGGTTAAGTTTTTGCCATCTTTTGGAACTTAAATAATTACATAATTGTGGAGAGTTCACTTATTAATCACTTGGATTGGGTTAGGAGTTACCCTCCTTTGATCGTCTTGTTCGTAGCCTCTATT
The DNA here is from genome assembly GCA_002079205.1 of Phalaenopsis hybrid cultivar. Taxonomy (NCBI): domain Eukaryota; kingdom Viridiplantae; phylum Streptophyta; class Magnoliopsida; order Asparagales; family Orchidaceae; genus Phalaenopsis; species Phalaenopsis hybrid cultivar. The sequence continues at coordinate 23,320 of JXCR01116016.1, forward strand.
TGAAGTTTGATCTTAGGCACACATATTGCTTATAATTGTCTACAAATGTCCCTTGAGAATTAACAGGGCCACTGGTCTTAAGTCTGAGCCTACCCTTAGCTTAAAAAGTTTTATACCCAACTTTGCTTTTTTATATATTAATATCTAATTTTTCACATGAAACATTTAATTGCAGTTCTTTCCAGAATATCATCAGAGGCAGCAAGTACATATTGCTGCTTTCTCTATTACTGCATATTCTCTTTTACTGTGCTTTACTATATACATTTTATTTATACTTGCACCATTACTATTTTTTTACTTAATGCACTTGTAAGAGACCCAGGGTAAGCATAGAACACATGTATAGGGTGAAAAATTTAATTCTTTTCTTGTAAAAGACCATAGGATAACAGACGTAGAACATATTCTTAGCTGGAGGCCCTACAACAAAACATATTGACTTAACAATAAAAACAATAACAACAACCATCGACTTAAATGCGCCTTCTAAACCATCACGGCAAAAAGCTTGCATTGAGCTATCTTGGAAGTAAGATGAGAATGCAAGCATACGGAGGACAACTTCAGATGATGGTCAAGTCTCAACATGAAGCGAATGGCGAACCTCAATTAAACTTCTCATAGACTTAAACAACATAAACCCTTAGGACTTCAAAGTGATTCATCTAGCATGACGTAAATCCTCACACTATCTTTAGGCTTTCACATAATCATGTGCTGTACGATATAAGTCCCAACTCTTTTTAATATTTTGATGTTGTTTGTTCAATATGATGTAAATCCTCCTTTTTTCTTAGGCTATTTGTATGATCGAATATTGTGCAAGTATAAGCCCTAAATTTGAAAAAAATTAAAGGAGTAAACTTTAAATAATATCACTTTCAAGATGTAAAGCCGAATAATAGGATAGTTTGGAAAGTAATTGGGGTTCTCATCAAAATATGTGACATCCTTTACTTCTCGCTTCTTTGCTCTCCAAAATAATTGTTACTACTTGAGCCCTTCCCACTTGATTTTCTCATGCCCAGTCGTGAAAACTTAACTTTGAATTCTTGAAGATGAAATCACTAATCTTAATCGAGAGTTTTTTAAGGTGATTTCAGTTACCTAAGAGGAAATTAACTATAGGGGTTTGTTTCTATAGAAGAATTGGTAGCCCAGATAATATAAACTCTTTTTAGTATATACTAGATAGGGAAATTATCATTCATAAATTTTGCAGACCAAATAAGAGTTGGAAATTTCTTAGTATAAATAGTTGAGCTTATTGTCAAGTGATGCACTTATCTCTCAAGATGGTGTATAACTTGTGATATTGTGCTCAATTATTTAAACTATTAGATGCATGAGATCTGTCCAGTCTCATCTTTTAAAATTTAAAAAATATTTTTAAAATCAAAACTATATACATACTTATTAAGCTAAAATATATTTGGAAAGCAAAAGGTGATCAACAACATGAAAGAAAAAATAGAAAAAAATTGGTGTGGTGTATTCGGTAGGGGCGAATGCAAGAAACGTTAGGATGGGACTAAGTTTAGGCTAGCTCTGATATCAAATGATACTAGAGGAAATAAACCAAACTACAAAAGAAACATAAATATTATTATTGAATTTGAAATTGGTTACAATGACTCTTTAAAATATGAACTAAATGATAAACAAACACAAAGACACAAGACAACACCTTGAAAGTTTATTTTAAGGGTGGTAAAGGATGGTCCAGTGAATACAAAGGTCTGGGGACAACAAGTGTGAATGCGGGAGAGGGGATGCCAGGGTTTGGAAGGTCAACTGAAGGAAGGAGGCAGAAGGTTAAAGTGGTGGAAAAGTTTATTCGGCTGTTGGGAGGTAGGTTAGAAGGTGTGGTAGCAAGTTGGCAAGGCGGGGCAACAGTATGGAAGGCTCCTCAACACTTTCAAAGGGCGGACAATAAGCGAGGATGCACTGACAGTAATGTTAAAGGCTTGGACAGAAAGGTAGATTGCTGGAAGTTGGTTGGTTATGTGTTGAGAAGAATTCTAGGTAGGAGGACAACTAGTTTGTATTGTTTAAAAAGGACGACTGAGTGTTGGGATGAAGTATGGGGAGATGCTGTCATTCTGGGAGAAAACTGACAATTGGTTGGAGGAAGCACAATAATCTGTCATTGTTGGGGAAGAGGTGTAGTAGCCAACTGTAGGGCTGGGAAGAGGGTGAACAATAATAGGAAGGGTGGAATGATATATTTTAAATAAAATGACAGAAGTAAACCTCAAATAACTTCACTTCTGAGATGTAAAGTCAAAAAATAGGATAGTCTGGAAAGTCACAGAGGTTTTCCTCGACTATGACATCCCCTACCTTTCGCTGCCTTGGTCTCTAAAATAACTATTGTCATGTGTTTCATTCACGCTTGAAGTTCCAACTAGCAATCATGAAAAGTCAACTTTAAATTTTGAAAAACGAAACCCTTGATCATTATCTAGAGTTTTTTTAAGTGAATTTGGTCATTTATGATGTAATTAAATATAGGAGCTTGCCCTTATAGAGAATTAGGAACATATGTAACATAAACTTTATCTAATCTTTATATTATGTAGAGGAATTATCAGTTACACAAAAGCCTCGTAGACCAAACGGATGTCATAAATTCTTTAGTTTATATAATCGAGCCACTACTAAGTAGTATGCTTATCTCTCGAGATGATGTATTACTTATGATGTCGTGCTCGATTACTTAAACTATCAAATATATGAGATCTGTTTGGTCACTATATTTCAAAATCATATATATATATATATATATATATANCACGTTACGATACTCGAAGTGTTGAATTTTTTTTTAAAAAATATTTTTACCAAATTTGTAATACCAAGAGTGATCATTATTGATGGGATAAGTCATTTTAAGAACTTTATAATTGAAACATTAATGAGAAAATATAGAATTAAACATTAAATTGCCGCAGCTTATCTCCCTCAAACATGTAATTTAGCAGAAGTATCCAATCGTGAAATTAAAAATATTTTGGAAAAAACTAAATCATAATAGGAAATATTGGTTTGCTAAACTTGATTCTGAATTATGGGCCTATATGATTACTTATAAAACTCTTATAGGAATGTCACCATATAGACTCATATTTGGAAAGACTTGTTAATTACCAATTGACGTAGAACATAAAGCTTATTAGGCGATAAAGAAATTTAATTATAACTTGAAAGATACTAGTGAAAAATGATTATTTCAATTAAATGAGCTTGAGAAGATTATAAATGAATATTGAATGCTAGAATTTATAAAGGAAAGATGAAAAATTAGCATGATCAGAAGATTTTAAGAAAAGATTTCGAGCTTGGATAAGAAGTTTTATTATACAATACTCGATTAAAATTAATTCCCAAAAAACTAAAGTCCAGGTGGTCTAGTTCATTTATTGTGATGAAAGTCTATCATCACGGTGTTGTAGATATTAAAAATCCAAAAAATTGAACAAATAATTAAAGTAAATGGAGATTGACTAAAACCTTATATTTGTGAAAACAAGCCTTTTTATGAAGAGATCCTGATGTTGGGTTAATCAAAGTAAAACATTGGATATGTTGGGCTGACAACATTAAAACAAGCGCTTTATGGGAGGCAATCCATAGTTTTTTATGTGGAGTGATTTCTATTGTTTTACGGATTACACGAGTTAGAACTGAAACCTACAAGTTGTAAGGAGACGCAAATAACTAATTTGTTGATTAAAACGAGATTGGAATGTGAAAATTGGAAGCAAGGTGAATCAGTGCATTTTTGTGCACTGGCATCCAGACACCAAAATCGGCACTTAGGCGCCAAATCCGACACCTAAGTGCGAGATTGCAAAATGGTTTGGCTTCTAGGCGCAACAAGTAGAAAACATGGGAAAACTGTCCTAATGCAGTTTGGTATCTTTTTCATCCTTTAAAACCTCCAAGAAAGGGGCTTTGAGATATGGAATTTCAATTTTAAGAATGAGAAAGAAGATTGGAAAGGAGAGTAAGTAGTTTCACTAGTTTCCTTGATCCAATTGAGGTAAAAGTAACGGTGGTGCGAATGCGAAGAGCTTTTTGCACAAGGACACCCAACTTTACTTCAATTGCTTCCTAACACTAAGTATAGAGTAGATCACCGATAAATTAATGAAGATTGAAGAGGGGTTGACTATTCTGCACAATAAGTTGAGCGACATGTATCATCAGTACGAGCACTTGGAGTGGCAGATGAAACTCCAGTTCAACCACTTGGTGTGTTATCAAGAGTATGAGGTAAGTATGTATGGTGAAAACAAATGGATCAATGAGAAAGTTACTGAAAACTTTCCTCGTGCTCCTTTCTACCACCTGTACGATCACAACTTTATATCAATAAAAAAGGTGGAAGATAATAATGCCAACAACTACTGATCATCGAAAGGATTATGTGTGTTAGACGTTTGTGATTGCAAATATTGTGCCTACCTTATACGTATGTGTGGTTTGCACTACTTGGTTTGGTACTAGTATTAATATTGGTTTGATCTGTTGTATTGCTTTAATGTGCCCGTTGTATTAAAACTCATTTGTTATTAGTGAAAATGTGTTATGTTTTGAAAAATCTTGTGTTTAAGAATGATGGAATGAATGGAACTTTGGAAGTTAGGATTAAGCAAATAGAAATTGGAAGATGTTGGAAGGATAATTGATTAATGGATGATGTTAAAGTAAATTAAATTTGGTTTAGAGGCCTTAGGTTTGCTGTGCCACACTTAAAAAACAAACCTTACAAAATTTGGGCCTCACGTCCAGGAGCCAAAATTGGCGCCTAAGCGCCAGCCATTTGTACAGTAAGGCGCCTAGACGTCGGTCCATCTTAACCGGCCAAAAACGCTAAAAAAATTGCAATTTGGACCGGCCGACTCCATTTTTCGCAACTTCTTCATTTTCTTCCTCCTAGTTTTGCCAAAACTCAACTTAGCCAAGTTTTGGAACTTCAAAACACCGAATTTCATCTTCTCTAAGTAAGATCTACATTTTGGCATAAAAAATTGTTATTTTACCATGGATTTCAACCACATTGGGGGATGTCTGAAAAATGAAATTTTTTTGGAAAATAGGGTGAGAAATCCATCGTGGAAGTAATTATTTACTTACAATTACTTGGAGGCTCTTAAACATATATTTGAAATTTATTTTAATTTTTACCACCTTTTTTAGATGGATCCTAAAAATAAAGAGGAAAGAGCAAGGACATATTCTATAATACAAAATTTGTCAGTTTGAAATCACAAGATGGGTACAACGATTTTGTATTGTTGAAGAAGTTTATTGTTGAGCGGAGTTTTTCAAATCTCAGTGGTGTCGTAAAAAATGTGATTGTGGCTCAGCACTAGGAGAGCTTATTCTATTTTAGTGTTGTAGCCTTCATTTCTGTGGTGCATGAAATTTACGCCAACTTCTTGAAGCAACAAAGGATGATATATTTGTTAGGCGGAGGGGAGTAGAGTTTACTCCTAAAAGAAGTAATGTTATATATGGTTTACCATCTTCCTTGGATTGTTTTTATGCTGAGTATGAGCCATCAGAGGCAGAGCTGGATCATACTATTGTATATCTTACTGATGGACGTGGAGTCTGGAAGAACAGAAACAAATATAAGGTAATTTTTTCTTCTTCCACGCTCCATGAAACTTCAAAGGCATGACACTACTTCATTTCAGCCCTCCTCTTTCCTTCAAATCATTTAAGCGAAGTGATACTGAAGAGAGCTATCTTGAACTATGGTATTCAGGAGATAAAACCTATCGATGTTGGCTCTCTCATCTTCAAGGGTATATATACTGCTGCCAAAGCTAACACTTCTTCAGGTTTGGGCTTTCCTTCTCTTTTATTTTCTATTTGGAAAGACTCTGAAGGGAAATATGATACTTGGGAGGAACAACTAAATCTACTGAAGCTGATTAGAAAGGCTAATATGGATATTTATAGAATACCTCGAGGTAGAGCTTTTGATGCACCATCTACTTCTACTTATAGACCTTCTACCTCTACTGCTACTGCTCCACCTCCTGGTGTTTGAGAAAAGCTGAGTGAGAGATATTTAGAGCAAAAATCTAATATGTTTCTGATATAATGTTGAATGCAAGATTTGGAAGAGAGATGAGATCATATGGAACATTATCTACAGAGGAAGAGTGACTATGATGCGACTTATGACGAACCATTAATGAGATTTTTAAAGGGTGATCATTTAGTAAAGTTTCATACTTGTCCTTGATATTCTCCTTATACAAGCCGTAAGTTGATGGATGAAGACATTCCTGATGAGGAGGAGGAGGAGGAGGAGGAGGAGGAGGAGGAGATAGTGTTTACTTTTTTACTATAAATCTTACATGTGAATTTTTTGTGTTTAGTCACTTCTGATGTGTATTTATGTTGGATTGATGAATTTGCACTTCCTATTTTATTACACTGCTATTTACTTTTGCTCTTGCTTATTTAGTATTGATTGTGTTAGAGTGGTCTTTTACTTTGCAATTTTCATGCTATACATATTGATTTTTAGATTTACTACTGCTCAACACTTGTCTTTACTACTTGTACCTACACTATTCTCTTTTTTAAAACTTTTAAAAATTTCCTTTCTTCTTGCTTATTACAAACTGTAATATTTTACATTTTAAAAATTCAAGTTTGGGGAGAGGGAGAAATTTTTTTTAAAACTAAACTTTATTTGTCATGAGTAAACTATATATTTTTCTTAAAAAAATGTATTTTAACATAACCCGTGGTATATGGTGTTAACTTTAGATAATTATATTTTTTATTTTAAAAATGTTATAGTAGACTTGAGTAAAAGTTTTTTTTGTAATAAAAGGGAGTTCTAAAATTAAAATATTTAGTATAAAAGTAAAAGAATATGCTTTTACTATTTAGAGTGGGGAAAATTGTACTTTTGAAATACTAAGGATTTTAGATCTACACTTTAAAAAGAAATAGAGACTCTATGAAAAATCATTAATGTACTAATACTCTTTTTTAAGTAAATAAATGTGATAAGTTTTTAACTTTAGTATGAGGATAATGAAGTCCAAAATTAGTAAAAGCTATCCACATATATTAATCTTCATATAAAAAGAAAAAAAAAGAGAGAAGGATTGAAAATGATTCTGAAAGAAAAAAAAAAGCAAAATAAAAAAAAGAGAGCAAAAATGAAGAATATGTGGGGAGAAGCTTGACGAGATTCCTAATTAAAAATAAGGCTCATTTGAATTATCTTAAAGGAAAAAACTTAATTAAACGTCTGAGCTTATTCTTAATTTTAAAGTATTAGTGTGTTTACTAGTAGAGTTCTCACGTTATTCTTTTCTTTCAATTCTTCTAAAATTCCTTAGTGTGACACATTACAGTTATTTTTGAAATGAGTAGAAAATCAGAATTCCTAACTTGATTACTGAATATCCTTACATTTTAGTGCTAAGTTGAGCTATTGAAAACTTTTCTAAAAGTTTTACTATCACATTTAGGTAATAAAACTATAAAATTTTTTAAGTGAAACCCACTACCATAAGTTTTTATATTTGATTTACATAAGTAAAAGGGTTACTTGAGGACAAGTAACATTTAAGTTTGGGGGATTGACATGCCTTAAAATTATCTTTTTTAAATGTCATTTTGTGCTCATTTTTAAGGATATTGCGCTTTAATGAAAGATATTTTTTATGTTTTTGATTGTAGGTGCAATAAATGGAGTTTAAGAGTCAAAAAGAACAAAAATGCATCAAAAATGAGCAAAATAGAGCTAAAGAAGCCATGGGAGAAAATTTGACCTGGTGTCTAGCCGCCAGGTTTAGCTAAAAGGCCGGCGCCTAGCCGCCAAAAGCAGTTACCTTTACATTCAATGAGTTTAGATAAATTTTGAAGAGGTGTCTAAAGCAACCCTTGGTGATTTTCAGAGCTTTATATATATGGATGAATTCCAAACAAAAGGTGTGTGTGCTGAGTCATTTTTTAGTAGGTTAGACCACCCATTGGAGTGGGTGGCCACCAAAGTGAGAGTGTGGTGAGTTTTTAAGATTGTGAGTGATTATGGAGTCTTGTGAGTCAAGTTCTGTCAGGAAATTTCAGAGAATTATTTAGGGAAAAGTTTGAGATAAGTATTCATACTTTTGTTTAAGTTTTGTGTTATAAACTATGTTTTTAATATATTTAATTTTTGTTTTGTTATTCCCATGAATTTTTAGTAATTTTTTTCTTTCTCCTTGCAGTAAAAAGTAATCATGTGTGGAGTTAAAATGTTTTGAAGATTTCTTTTATTCCATAAATTTGTGATGGTATTTTTATCGGTCCTTAATTTACTTTACAAACCGCTATTTCTGATGTTAAAATCTGTCGTGAAACATAAAGATCCAAGAGGGCTATGATTTCACCAACTAGAGAGTACACACTAAACTTTGGATGGATGGGATGCCACGCCTAAAGGGGAGTGCAAATAGATAGGGAGATAAGTTTTGATGTGTGTAGAACTGATGATTCTAGAGTGAAAGGCTAGATCCGTTATCAATTTGGTCTTTGATTTAGACACAAATTATGAACTCATTGCAAGGAAAAAGATTCATTTTCATAACTGGAACTTTCTTTTACATTTAGCATAGCTTAGAATTTTGACATTTACATTAAGTTTTAATCAAAACTTGTTTGAATTGAGTAGCTTTACTTTACATCTTAATTTGTTATTATATTTTCTAGATTAATTTCTGCAGTTTTAAGTAAAAGCTTCACTAAAAGTATATTTAAAAAATTACAGCTTCCTTGTGGGATCAATACTGGGGTTTTTATAGAAAGCTCTATGTTATATGAAACGATATGTATACTTGCATAATACCCCTAGTGTGAAAATTATTATTCTAAACTTTATATTAATTCCTTTGTTCACACTAGATGTCAAATTTAAATTTGGTTAAGTTTTTTGTCATCTTTTGGAACTTAAATAATTATGTAATTGCGGAGAGTTCACTTATTAATCACTTGGATTGGGCTAGGAGTTACCCTCCTTTGATCGTCTTGTTGGTAGCTTCTATTTGAAGTTGGATCTTATGCACACATATTGCTTGTAATTGTCTACAGATGTCTCTTCAGAATTAACAGGGCCACTGGTCTTGAGTCTGAGCCTACCCTTAGCTTAAAAACTTTTATACCCAACTTTGCTTTTTTATATATTAATATCTAATTTTTCACATGAAACATTTAATTGCAATTCTTTCCTGAATATCATCAGAGGCAGCAGGTACATAGTACCGCTTTCTCTATTACTGCACTTTACTGTATACATTTTATTTATACTTGCACCATTACTATTTTGTTACTTAATACACTGTAAGAGACCCAGGGTAAGCATAGAACACATGTATAGGGTGAAAAATTTAATTCTTTTCTTGTAAAAGACCATAGGATAACAAACGTAGAACATATTCTTAGCTGGAGGCCCTGCAACAAAACCTATTGACTTAACAATAACAACAATAACAACAACCATCAACTTAAATGCACCTCCTAAACCATCACGATAAAAAGCTTGCATTGAGCTGTCTAGGAAGCAAGATGAGAATGCAAGCAGACGGATGACAACTTCAGATGATGGTCAAGTCTCAACATGAAGTGAATGGCGAACCTCAACTAAACTTCTTATAGACTTAAACAACATAAACCCTTAGGACTTCAAGGTGATTCATCTAATATGACATAAATCCTCACACTATCTTTAGGCTTTCACATAATCGTGTGTTGTGCGATATAAGTCCCAACTCTTTTTAAGATTTTGATGTTGTTCGTTCAATACAATGTAAATCCTCCTATTTTCTTAGGCTATTTGCATGATTGAATATTGTGCAAGTATAAGCCCTAAATTTGAATAAATGAAATGAGTAAACTTTAAATAATATCACTTTCAAGATGTAAAGCCAAATAATAGGATAGTTTGGAAAGTAATTGGGGTTCTCATCAAAATATGTGACATCCTCTACTTCTCGCTTCTTTGCTCTCCAAAATAATTATTCCTACTTGAGCCCTTCCCACTTGATTTTCTCATGCCCAATCGTGAAAACTTAACTTTGAATTCTTGAAGATGAAATCACTAATCATAATCGAGAGTTTTTTAAGGTGATTTCAGTTACCTAAGAGGAAATGAACTATAGGGCTTTGTTTCTATAGAAGAATTGGTAACCCAGATAATCTAAACTCTTTTTAGTATATACTAGATAAGGAAATTGTCATTCATAAATTTTGCAGACCAAATAAGAGTAAAAAATTTCTTAGTATAAATAGTTGAGCTTATTGTCAAGCGATGCACTTATCTCTCGAGATGGTGTATAACTTGTGATATTGTGCTAAATTATCTAAACAATTAGGTGCATGAGATCTGTCCAGTCTCATCTTTCAAAATTCAAAAAATATTTTTAAAATCAAAACTATATACATACTTATTAGGTAAAATATATTTTGAAAGCAAAAGGTGATCAACAACATGAAAGAAAGAATAGAAAAAAATTGGTGTGGTGTATTGGGTAGGGGCGAATGCAAGAAACCTTAGGATGGGACTAAGTTTGGGTTAGCTTTGATATCAAATGATACCAGAGGAAAGAATTCAAACCACAAAAGAAACACAAATATTATTATTGAATTTGAAATTGGTTACAATGACTCTTCAAAATATGAAATAAACGATAAATAAACACAAAGACACAAGCCAACACCTTGAAAGTTTATCCCAAGGGTGGTAAAGGATGGCCCAGTGAATACAGAGGCTTGGGGACAACAAGTGTGAATGCGGGAGAGGGGATTTCAGGGGTTGGAAGGTCAACTGAAGGAAGGAGGCAGAAGGTTAAAGTGGTGGAAAGGTTTTTTGGGCTGTTGGGAGGTAGGTTAGAAGGTGTGGTAGCAAGTTGGGAAGACGGGGCAGCAGTGTGGAAGGCTCCTCAACACTTTCAGAGGGTGGACAATGAGTGAGGATGCACTGACAGTGATGCTAAAGGCTTGGACAGAAAGGTAGCTTGCTGGAATTTGGTTGGTTGTGTGCTGAGAAGAATTCTAGGTAGGAGGACAACTAGTTTGTATTGTTTAAGAAGGACGCTGAGTGTTGAGATGAAGTATGGGGAGATACTGTCATTATGGGAGAAAACTAATAGTTGGTTGGAGGAAGCACAACAATCTGTGGTTGTTGGGGAAGAGGTGTAGTATCCAACTATAGGGCCGGGAAGTGGGTGAACAATAATAGGAAGGGTGGAAGGATATATTTTAAATAAATGGCAGGAGTAAACATCAAATAACTTCACTTCTGAGATGTAAAACCAAAAAATAGGATAGTCTAGAAAGTCACGGAGGTTTGCCTCTACTGTGACATCCCCTACCTTTTGCTCCCTTGGTTTCTAAAATAATTATTCCCATGTGGTTCATTAACGCTTGAAGTTCCCACAAGCAATCGTGAAAAGTCAACTTTAAATTCTTGAAAACGAAACCCCTGGTCATTATCTAGAGTTTTTTTTAAGTGATTTTGGTCATTTATGATGTAATTAAATATAGGGGCTTGCCCTTATAGAGAATTAGGAACATCTGTAACATGAACTCTATCTAATCTTTAAATTATGTAGAGGAATTATCAGTTACACAAAAGTTTCGTAGACCAAACGGATGTCATAAATTCTTTAGTTTATATAATCGAACCATTACTAAGTAGTATGCTTATCTCTCGAGATGGTGTATTACTTGTGATGTCGGGCTCGATTACTTAAACTATCTAATATATGAGATATGTTCGGTCACTATATTTCAAAATCAAATATATATATATATATATA
>JXCR01116016.1:42657-77323 GCA_002079205.1 Phalaenopsis hybrid cultivar
TTCCTCTATAATTCGCACATTCTTGTGCATCCCCTTTATTCTTAAAATTGGGACCAAAGTACACTTTCTCTACCCCTCAGGCATCTTTTTAGTTTTTAAAATAATATTAAAGAGATTAGTAAGCTAAAAAACTCTCAAATCTCCTAAATATTTTCACACTTAAATTGGGATATCATCAGGTCCTACGAACTTTCCACCTTTAGTTTTCTTTAAAGTCTCCTCAACTTTTTTTTATCTGCGACGATAAAAATAAAATATTTAATTATTATTAACAATATTAAGATCACTAAGTTTGATCGTACTTTCCGAAACTTAAAAAGTTAATCAAAATAACTCACTCGCCTATTTTGGATATTTTTTCATAAAAAAAGTACTTTTTTATTTTCATCTATAATACATTTTAATTGAGTTAAATCTTTACTTTACTTTTCTTTTGTCTTTGTTTGGCTATTATATATATATATTTTTCACCTTCCTTAGTATCTAATCTATTATAAAGATCATTAAGAACATAATTTTTAGCGTTACAGATTGTTCTCTTAGACTGCTTACGGGCTGTTTGATATTTTTCTCAGTTCTCTAGGCTTTTACATCTAAACAAATTTTTTTTAACATAACTTATTATATTTTATCTTTTCTTACATATTATCATTTTACCATTATTTTTATTTATAGAAAATTTTTCTTTTGATTCTCTAAGTACAATTTTTGTCACTTGTTTAATAGTGTTTGTTACTTTATCCCACATAGAATTTGCATCTTCATGAACATCCCAAATTTTAAAATCTTGAGTTTTACTCATAAAAATAATTTTATTTATGTCTTTAAGTACTCTCATCTAATTCTAAGATGATGATTTCTAGTATTGCTTATTTCACAACTCTTCATCTTAAAATCTAGAACTAATAATCGATTGAGTACTTGAATCCTCACTTGAAATGACCTTATAATCTTTACATTCTCGACGATTTCTTCTTATCATAAGAAAATAATCAATTTATGTTTTATTTGTACCATTTTTATAAGTAATAATATACTCATCTCTTTTCTTGAATAAATTATTAGGAATAACAAAATCATATACTAAAGCAAAATCTAATATAGCTCTACCTTCATCATTAATCACTCCAAAGCCGTAGCTACCATGAATATTTCTAAAATCTTTTACCACTCTACTGACATGTCCATTTAAATCTCCTCCAATAAAAATTGTTTCTTTAGAGGTATCATTTATATTGAGTCTTCTAAGTCATTTCAAAATTTATCTTTTGAGCTTATGTATAAACCTACTTGAGGAGCACAAGTACTTACAATATTAAAAATCTTAGTATCAACAATAATCTTAAGGGCTATAATTCTATCTCCAACTCTATTAATTTTGATAATATTCTCTTTCAAACTCTCATCTATAATTATACCGACATCATTTCTAGCGAGACTTTTACTTGAATACCGAAGTTTAAAACCCAAATTATCAATCTCCTTAGCATTTTCTCAAACCAATTTAGTTTCTTGAACACATAAGATGTTTATTTTTCTATGAATCATAATATCAACTAATTCCATTAACTTACCGGCATGTCAAATTTCTTCGAACAACATTGAAACTGAAATTATTTTTAGGCTAATGCAAAAATGATTATTTGAATAATGGGAAGATACTTAAGGCGCTTTTACGTGGAAAAGCCTAAGAGAGGAATGATCATATAGGGCTTAGTTGTGTTGACAATATCCATTATTTGTAGATAAGTGTTAATGCGTGAAAAACGACTTATGATTATTATAAATGTATGTAACATTTGGGCTACAGCAAAGTTACAGTGGGCATAGTGTATGATGCTCCTTTGAAAAAAGCTAGATGGGGTGTCAGTTTTGCTGGAGAAAGTTGTAATGCAACAATGTGGACATTGTTAGCTTGTATGTTTCATACCCTAATGAACCAAAGGTGTAACAGAGGATGACATTTCAATTACTCATTTTCTACTAGGATATGCTGACTTTTATTCATCAAAATTGATTGAGTAGAGAATTATTATTATTTTTAAATCATCACCAATCATACAATTATATTTTAGCTATTTTAATGTCATCATAAATTGTAATATGGAAGCATGTATGGAACAATCATCAAAATAAAATATAGAGCTTATAAGTAATCCTAAAATAAAAAATCATATGTATCATGAGTCTTTAATTTATATGACACGTCTGTTTTTAATAAAACATCCAAGACTGTACTCCCAAATTGTTATACAGACAAAGTGATCACCTAACTACAAATCCACCTACGCATTTCCATTGTTTTTAATATCATATTTATAGTATTTAAAAAGTTCATTGCTCAATAAAATAAACAATTATAAAATAAGATTTAAATTAACTGTAATAAAGTAATATATGTTAATGTATAGCTGACTTGAGCATTAACATTTATAGTTATGACTAGTTTAGCGCACAAAAATATTAAATATACCTTTTTTGAAACTTAATAAACAAAAATAATCTAACTAATAGCGTACATTAAATGTAAAATTTTGATAGAAATAAATATAACTGTTTAGTGNATTTTTAATATCATATTTATAGTATTTAAAAACTTCAATGCTCAATAAAATAAGCAATTTTAAAATAAGATTTAAATTAACTGTAATAAAGTAATATATGTTAATGTATAGCTGACATGAGCATTAACATTTATAGTTATGCTAGTTTAGCGCACAAAAATATTAAATATACCTTTTTTGAAACTTAATGAACAAAAATAATCTAACTAATAGCGTACATTAAATGTAAAATTTTGATAGAAATAAATATAACTGTTTTGTGTGACATATTTATTGTACTATGCTAGTCCATTTTTTATGTGAATTTATTTTTATTATTTTTTCTTCTTATTCTTAACATATTATCTTCCAAATGTTCTTTGCTTTTATAGATTGCGAATTCGTTTACANAGTGTGAAATATTTATTGTACTATGCTAGTCCATTTTTTATGTGAATTTACTTTTTTTTTTTTTTTTCTTCTTATTCTTAACATATTATCTTCCAAATGTTCTTTGCTTTTATAGATTGCGAATTCGTTTACATATTTCAATATCTTCTTCAGTTTCATTGTTTAAGTTGGGTCAGACTATATATTAATTGGATATGTGATATCTTGATTTATTTACATTTGAAGTTTAGTGATATGAAATATTTTATGTGCTCCCTATATGTGTGCTGGTAAGGTTGATTTGTGAATCATGTTCACAANTTATATACATTTGAAGTGTAGTGATATGAAATATTTTATGTGCTCCCTATATGTGTGCTGGTAAGGTTGATTTGTGAATCATGTTCTCANTTTGGCGACTGACACCTCCTTAAAGCCTCATCTGATTTGGTCTTTGTGAGGGAGAAGTGAGTAGCTATTTATCCTTCATGTAGTAATGCACTATTTTCATTAGAAAATGTCCCATGGAGTGTTTGCTCTAGCTTTGCCCCCTCTGACACTGATCTTGATGAGGCTATTAGTTTTCTAACCAATGAGGAAGGATTGAAGAAGGTGAGAAATGACCATAAGGTCAATTTTTCTTCATCCAAACTCTATGCACCTTCCAAAACTTGGCATTACTTCATCTCAGCCAAACTCCTTCCTTCTACCAATCTGAGTGAGGTAACACTAGAGCGAGTTGCTCTCAACAACTGTATGCAAACTATGAAAACTATAAACATCGGTTCTATTATTTATCATTCTATCATGAATGTTGCTAAGGGAGGATCTACTTTAGGGTTAGGACACAAATTTACTATTTTTGCCCTTTTTCAACAGACTGGTGTTGGGTTTGAGATATGGGAGGAGCTACTTCATTCATTAAAGCACATTAGTAAGGCAACCATGAGTATATATGATAAACATGCTATTTTTTGGCATGGAGCGAGTTCTTCTCAGGCTCTTTCTTCTTCTTGGTTTTCTACTTCATATTCTTGATCTCAGTCTCCCATGAGCATGACCTCAATGTATGAGCACCTAAAGATCATTGAGGATGATATTACCATTACTCAGACCTAAGTGTATGATAATGCAAACTATTTGACACACTTGGATTGACAGAACAAACTTCAAAGTGATCATGAAGCTTGTGTTTATGCTGCTCAAATAGAGATGTATAGATAGAATCAATGGATTATGGGTGCAAAACAGTGGAGTTTCCTGCATATCCTCCTTATCAGTTATATGAGCAAAGTAATACAATGGACGAGTATTCAGAGGAGGAAGCTGATGCTGAAGTTGGTGGTGATGTTGTTGCTGATGATGGGGATGAGTATATTTTAATTGTGAAGTGATGTACCGGTGTCTGTATTTTTCCCTGCTACTGTATTGTTGCATTTACTTTTTTTTTCCATTTTACTGGACATTCTCTTTTACAACGGATATTATGGATGTATTGTAGTATTTGTTGATGTTTTGAAATTTATGTGAAATTATCTATTGTAATATAATAGTTCTTTTTAATGCAACTTTTATGTTAAACATATTGAACTGAGATTTGCATGCTGCTACATACATGTCTTTTCTATTCACACTTGTATATTTTGTATAATAGACTCATGTGGTAGAAAGTAATTTAGATTTATTTTCTCCCTGCTTATATTTCTAACTGAATATTATAAATGCCAAAAAAAAAAATTTTTGAGGGGGGGGGGGGGGGGAATGGGGGAAACATTTTTAATAGCTTAACTACATTTGTCTTCATTAACCTGCACTAAAAATTGTTATGTTCTTAAAAGGCTTTCTAGTATGTGGTTTTAACTTTAGATTAGTTCAATTTGGATTATAGGAATGACATTTTAGATTTATTTGAAATTCTGTGTAAATAAGACTATTCTAGAGTTAAGATATCATGTAGAAAATATGTAGAGAAATGATTTTACTATTTGTTGTTGAAAATAGTTGTATATTTAAAAAACTAAAAATCCTTAGATTTACATTTCATAAGAATTGAGCCTCTATTAAAAATTTATTTCAGCTAATACTTTCAATTTTTGAAAAATTATTAAAAATGAAAGAGAGTAATAGATTTTACCTTAAGGACATGATAGTAAAATTCAAAATTATTAAAGACTTATCCAGATATAGTAATCTTTCTATAAATGTGTTAAGGATTGAAAAAGATCCTAAAGAAAAGAAAGAAAAATTTAAAAAATGGGAGAAGAGAAAAAATAAAATTAAGGGAGGAGAAGCTTGAAGAGAAGCCTATTTAAAAATTCGTTTCACCTGAATTTTTTAAAAGCAAAAGTCTTTATTACAATCCTAACCTTGTTTATATATTAATAAGTATTATTCAATCCCTATAAATAGAGTGCTTTGATTATATTTTCTATATATCCTAAGTGTCCTATGTTTGACAAATATCAATGATTTTTGAAGTAGATAGAAAATCAAAATTTCAAAGTTGAATACAAGGATTTATTATGCCCTAGTTCTAGGCTAATTTACTAGAATGTTTCTTAAATTTAAACTATGATATTCTTGAGGCATAATTTTTTATAATTTTAAAGACACTCACTTCCTAAAATTAATAAAATTAATTTTAAAAATGCTAGTGTTACTTGCGAACAAGTACTATTTAAGTTTGAGAGATTTTGATATGTCCTAAAGCATGTTTAATTTTTTTTGTATTTTGCACCTATTTATACATGAAATTACACTTTAAGGAAAAATATTTTTTGTGTGTTTCTTACATGTACAATTGGTAGAACATATTGAGTGAAGCAGAGCTAAAATGGATCAAAGCGAAGGCAAAATGAAGCATGATGGAACTAGAAAAATGGTGCCTAAGCGCTAGCCTTTTGGTGATAAGGAGCTTCACCTAAGTACCTTGGCTCCAACTTACTGGGTGACACTAGCTTACTGGGCACCTAAGTGCTAGTGCCTTCCAAGCAACCCAAGAAAGTGGTGCTTTGGCACCATAAACTGGGCGCCAAGACATCGATACCTGCCAAAACAGATCATGAAGTTATTCAACATAATGAGGGGAGTTATTTGATGGATTTTAACACTTAGAGAAGGGACTCTTTGCCATTTTGAAGGCCGGCGAAATAGAGGAAGGGAGAAGAGTCGTAGGAAGATCTAGGGTTTGGTATTTTTCACTTTTTTTAGAGATTGGTGAGGGATTTTGAGAGAAATCTATAAGGGGATCATTTTAGCATTGCCGGAGTACTTGGATACATTGTTGAAGGGACTTTTCATTTCTTTTTAGACTAGAAAAAGCTAAGTATCATGTTATCATTTATCTTGTGCTTGTTGTAAACACAAATTTAGTTGATTTGCTTTATTAAATGATGAAGATTTCTATAGTGTTCTTCATGCTTTGTTAATAGATTTCCTTTACCTTTCTCTTGTGATCAATAAGTAGGATTTATAGGATTGGTAGAATGCTTTTAGACTTGGTTTTTAATATAAATGTGATGAGTATTATTTTATGCTTCATTTACTTTTTGTACTTGTCATATGAATTGTTAAAATTCATTGTGATCCATTAAGACAGGAGAGCAGTAGAAGAACAACTATAGTATTCACATTGTTCTATAGGCTATAATGAAAGTACACCATAGGTAATGGACATAGATAGGGAAATACACTTTGATGGGTTCAATCTAGGTTTTAAGGAATTAAAATTAAAATATATGCTCCTATTTGTCATTAGCCATAATAGCAATTCATAGTATTCGATCATACAATCCACTTATGCAATCACAAGAGAAAGACAACTTTTATATTTTGATATTCACCGGACTAATTGATCTAGTTCATTTAGCTTTAGATATTTGTCTTATAATTTAAGAGTAGTTGTTAGAAAATCATCTCAATCGACATTCCAAACTAAGACCTATAAGTAGTAGACTATAAATTTTCTTAAAAGAGTCATTACCTCGGCCTCTATAGGATCTACAATCCGGACTCAATATAACTCTATATTATTGAAACAATACGTATACTTGCGTGAGATACCCCAGTGTGTAAGAACATCTAATTTTAAGAATTCAATCAAGTTGATAGGGGTGGATCAAGTTTTCTGGTGCCATTATTAGGACTTACATAATTGTGATAATCGCTGGGGCGAATTAACTATAAATCAATGGGGGTAGTGCATGATGGGGACACTTTCTAAGAAGTTCCTTGAATCTTTTTCAAGCTTAAAAAATTGACTCGTCTTCATGTTAGTAAAATGAAGTGATATCATTCCTAAGTTTAGCCATTTTTTAAGGTGGAAAATATTTAACTAAGAATTTTTGGGTTGTCACTCCACATCCTAATTGATCCATGTGCTAATTAGTTTAATCACATTTTGACTTTGTCCCTCAAGGAGAAAGGGAATAGCCTTAGCCTAACAACATGATTGGAAATACCGTTATAGAGAAACGAGGCACAAAGTTCTAAGAAACTTGCTAAATGTAAGTTTGGATCTTTTGATGTGTTCCCCCAAACTGGTTATTTTGCACAATCCAGATGACATCAGGTTTTGATTTGAATTTGTTCGCTTCTATGATAAGAGTGGCTGCATAAAATTGAAGATTCAATGATTTATATATTAATCATTATTTATGTTTTGTGAAGTGCGAACATTTGATAATTCATGTGTGAGGTTAAGGTAAGAATGAGACAATGGAGAGGGAACAACGAATTTTAAGGGACTGTGAATGGAGGTTGTAAGAGTATTAGTTTCTAGATTAAGGTTTTGAATCTCTTAATTGTAAATATTAATTTTAAATGTGATATCTTTTACATTCATACATACTAATTATTAGATGTTAAATATTAAATTTCCTTTTTTTTTTTTTTTGTTTCTTCACACCCAATCCTTAATTGTTCCACGTTGCAAATGGCAGTACCCAGAGTCCACCTGTCTGCAAAAACTCCACTCTTCCAGAAGTTTATAGAACCTTCTACCTCCATATAGTCCATCCCGATTTTATCTGTAATGTTTTACCCAATCCTCGGAATTGCAAAGAGGATCTAGCTCAAAATCAGAATACAAATCATCCCGAAGGAGAAGAAATGTTCGGGGTAGTTTTCCCCGACCGAAGCTTTCCAATGGACATCTCCGCCTTCTCCCAGATCGACCCACTCCACTGGCTCCTCGACATGAACACCTTCGTCGGTATGTCAAAATAGTATTTTCTCCTTCTAATCCAACCTCATCCCTAGCACTAACCCTATCCCAATTTGCACTTTTTCCTACCGCAGGTGCAGCCTACTACGAAGTGAAGGATATGTGCATTTTCCTCCTTAACTCCGCCTTGCTGCCGCCTGAGAAGGCCCTCGCCGTCTACGTCCAAGCCCCTGGACAGCCTTTCCTATTCTGCGGTGCCGTCCACAACACCCGCCCCTCAGCTGTCCTCTCCCTCCCTTGGCCCGACCCTGCTGACATCGCCGACGCTGCAGCGGGAGCCATCCAGGTCGGCGGCGCAGCGGCCAAGATCGGAGTATCTGTTGAGGATCTTGCGGCGTTGCCTCCGATGGTAGACGCCGGCGCGGAGAAGAGGATCGAGCGGCTTGCATTGCGGGTTGGTGAGAATCTCTTCAATTTTATGCAGTCGTTCTGTGGTGTGGATGGTTCTCGGCTCGTGGTGCCTATGGATATACTGGACCGATGGTTTAAGAAATTCCAGGAGAGGGCTAAGCGGGATCCGACCTACCTCAAGGGTTTCGCATTGTGATTGGTGAAAGTTGGGGGGTAAAGGTATGAGCTTTATTGCTCTTGGATTTGTGCTGAAAGAAGTTATTTGAAAGAGATCTTGGTTTAGGGTTTGTGATGCCCTGTGGTGGGTTTTAGGTCTACTAGCAGTTTGTTAAGGCTTATTTTTAATTTGGAAGATAATTCACATTGAAAATTATCACCAGCGCCAAAGCATTTTTCTGTTCTAATAAAATGTATGATTGTATTTGTTAAGCATTAGTAAATTCAGTTGCCCATTGTGCTGGATATTTTCTATGTTTTATACTATTTGCTTTTTAAAACGATTCATCAGTTCTTTATTTTCATAGGAGCATTGGTATTTAGGTGATAACAATATTGCATAGGGTAGCTCTAACTCTCGTCTAGGATGGTTTGAGTTTGAATTTCCTAACCAAAATTATCCTGCATGGGGTCTTTTTGATCAGCTACCAAGGAATAGCAAAAGTTTATCAAAGAAGTAAAACATTAATACAAAATAAGATGTTTGTATGAAGATCAAATTTTATTTTTGGTATGACTCATTGTAATATTTCTTTACAGGTCTTTTATCACGGGGAAATACTTGCTATTGCAATTTACATCTGGCCTTTTTTCTTGAAGGAGTGTAGAGTATGAAATTGAGTTACNTATACTATTTGCTTTTTAAAACGATTCATCAGTTCTCTATTTTCATAGGAGGATTGGTATTTAGGTGATAACAATATTGCATAGGGTAGCTCTAACTCTCGTCTAGGATGGTTTGAGTTTGAATTTCCTAACCAAAATTATTCTGCATGGGGTCTTTTTGATTAGCTACCAAGGAATAGCAAAAGTTTATCAAAGAAGTAAAACATTAATACAAAATAAGATGTTCGTATGAAGATCAAATTTTTTTTTTGGTATGACTCATTGTAATCTTTCTTTATAGGTCTTTTATCACGAGGAAATACTTGCTATTGCAATTTACATCTGGCCTTTTTTCTTGAAGGAGTGTAGAGTATGAAATTGAGTTACTACAACAACAACAAAAATACCTTTATCCCACTAAGTGGGGTCAGCTACATGAATCCTTTTTCTCAATTGCATCTTATTTAGTTTCATATTTTCATTTAATTTTAATAAATTAACATCATGTTTTATATAATATGACCAAGTTTTCTTAGATTTATCTCTTCCTTTCTTAACATAAGTTGAATCTAAAACATCTACTCTTCTAGTCGGATCATCAAATGGTCGACGTATAATATGATCAAACCATCTAAAACGACTCTAATTTTGTCCGTCACTAGAGCTACACCAACTCTATCATAGATATATTCATTTCATATTCTGTCTCTAAGTGTAAAACCACTCATCCAGCTAATCATTCTCATTTCGGCAACACTTAGTTTTATGCTTCTCTTTTAAAGGCCAACATTCAACACCATAGAGCATTGCAAGTCTCACCAGCATCTTATAAAATTTTCCTCGCAGTCTAAGCACTACTCTTCTATCACACAATAGACTCGAAGCATTCCTGCACTTCGACCAACCAACTTGAATTCTACTAATAACATCACCATCAATATCACCATCACTTTGAACAATAGACCCGTGATATCTAAAGAGATCACATCTTTTAATAATTTGATCACCCATATTTGCATTTCTGTCACTAGAGCTACTACAACTAAAATTACATTCCATGTATTCAGTTTTAGTTATACTCAAACAAGGCCTTTAGACTCCAAGGTGGACCTCCATAATTCAAATTTTTTCTGAGCTTTTTATCTTTTCTTATCCACGAGAAGGATATCATCAGCAAAAAGCATACACCAAGGTACATCCTTCTGTAAGTGTCCAGTAACTAAAGAAAAAGATATGGGCTTAAAGCCGATCCTTAATGTAAACCAGCAAAAATAGGAAAATATTTGGTCAATCCTTCTTCTGTTCGATAACACGTAACAACTCTTGTATACATATCTTTAATGACTTGAATCTAAGTCATATCAACACCTTTCTTCTCAAGAACTCTCCAAAGGATATCTCTTAAAACTTTATCGCAAGCTTTTTCTAAATAAAATCATTTGTAAATCCTCCTTATTATCTTTAAATTACTCCATCAAACCTCTCAATAAATATATAGCTTCCATAGTAGACCCGCCCGACATTAATCCAATTTGAGTATGAGAAATCTTAGTTTTACGTCTTAATCTATGTTTAGTTGCGCTCTCCCATAGTTTTAAAGTATGNGTCTTATTTAGTGTCATATTTTCATTTAATTCTAATAAATTAACATCATGTTTTATATAATATGACCAAGTTTTCTTAGATTTACCTCTGCTTTTCTTAAGATAAGTTGAATCTAAAACATCTACTCTTCTAATCGGATCATCAAATGGTCGACGTATAATATGATCAAACCATCTAAAACGACTCTCTAATTTTGTCCGTCACTAGAGTTACACCCACCCTATCACGGATATATTCATTTCATATTCTGTCTCTAAGTGTAAAACCACTCATCCAGCTAATCTTTCTCATCTCGGCAACACTTAGTTTTATGCTTCTCTTTTAAAGGCCAACATTCAACACCATAGAGCATTGCAGGTCTCACCAGCATCTTATAAAATTTTCCTCGTAGTCTAAGCACTACTTTTCTATCACACAATAGACTCGAAACATTCCTGCACTTCGACCAACCAACTTGAATTCTACTAATAACATCACCATCAATATCACCATCACTTTGAACAATAGACCTGTGATATCTAAAGCGATCACATCTTTTAATAATTTGATCACCCATATTTGCATTTCTGTCACTAGAGCTACTACTACTAAAATTACATTCCATGTATTCAGTTTTAGTTATACTCAAACAAGGCCTTTAGACTCCAAGGTGGACCTCCATAATTCAAGTTTTTTCTGAGCTTTTTATCTTTTCTTATCCACGAGAAGGATATCATCAGCAAAAAACATACAGCAAGGTACATCCTTCTGTAAGTGTCCAGTAAGACCATCCATAACTAAAGCAAAAAGATATGGGCTTAAAGCCGATCTTAATGTAAACCAGCAAAAAATTGGAAAATATTTGGTCAATCCTTCTTCTGTTCGATAACACGTAACAACTCTTGTATACATATCTTTAATGACTTGAATCTAAGTCATATCAACACTTTTCTTCTCAAGAACTCTCCAAAGGATATCTCTTAAAAATTTATCGCAAGCTTTTTTTAAATAAAATCATTTGTAAATCCTCCTTATTATCTTTAAATTATTCCATCAAACCTCTCAATAAATATATAGCTTCCATAGTAGACCCGCCTGACATTAATCCAAATTGAGTATGAGAAATCTTAGTTTTACGTCTTAATCTATGTTTAGTTGCGCTCTCCCATAGTTTTAAAGTATGACACATCAACTAATTCCTCTATAATTTGCACATCCTTGTGCATCCCCTTTATTCTTAAAATTGGGACCAAAGTACACTTTCTCTACCCCTCAGGCATCTTTTTAGTTTTTAAAATAATATTAAAGAGATTAGTAAGCTAAAAAACTCCCAAATCTCCTAAATATTTCCGCACTTAAATTGGGATATCATCAGGTCCTAGGGACTTTCCACCTTTAGTTTTCTTTAGTCTCCTCAACTTTTTTTTATCTGCAAAGATAAAAATGAAATATTTTATTATTATTAACAATATTAAGATCACTAAGTTTGATCGTACTTTCCGAAACTTCATTAAAAAGTTAATCAAAATAACTCACTCGCCTATTTTGGATATTTTTTCATAAGAAAAGTACTTTTTTATTTTCATCTATAATACACTTTAATTGAGTTAAATCTTTACTTTTCTTTTCTCTTTGTTTGGTTAGTTTATATATATATATTTTTCACCTTCCTTAGTATCTAATCTATTATAAAGATCACTAAGAACATAATTTTTAGCGTTACAGATTGTTCTCTTAGATTGCTTACGGGCTGTTTGATATTTTTCTCAGTTCTCTAGGCTTTTACATCTAAACAAATTTTTTTTAACATAACTTATTATATTTTATCTTTTCTTACTTATTATCATTTTATCACTAATTATTTTTATTTATAGAAAATTTTTCTTTCTAAGGTGTTGATTTCTAGTATTCTTTATTTCACAACTCTTCATCTTAAAATCTAGAACTAATAATCGATTGAGTACTTGAATCCTCACTTGAAATGACCTTACAATCTTTACATTCTCGACGATTTCTTCTTATCGTAAGAAAATAATCAATTTTTGTTTTATTAGTTCCATTTTTATAAGTAATAATATACTCATCTCTTTTCTTGAATAAATTATTAGGAATAACAAAATCATATACTAAAGCAAAATCTAATATAGCTCTACCTTCATCATTAATCACTCCAAAGCCGTAGCTACCATGAATATTTCTAAAGTCTTTTACCACTCTACTGACATGCCCATCTAAATCTCCTCCAATAAAGATTTTTTCTTTAAGATGTATCATTTATATTAAGTCTTCTAAGTCATTCCAAAATTTATCTTTTGAACTTATGTATAAACCTACTTGAGGAGTACAAGTGCTTACAATATGAAAAATCTTAGTATCAACAATAATCTTAAGGGCTATAATTCTATCTCCAACTTTATTAATTTTGACAATATTCTCTTTCAAACTGTCATCTATAATTATACCGACATCATTTCTAGCGAGACTTTTACTTGAATACCGAAGTTTAAACCCCAAATTATCAATCTCCTTTGCATTTTATCAAACCCATTTAGTTTCTTGAACACATAAGATGTTTATTTTTCTATGAATCATGATATCAACTAATTCCATTAACTTACCGGCATGTCAAATTTCTTCGAACAACATTGAAACTGAAATTATTTTTNCATGGGTTCGATCTCTAGTTGAGATGGGTTCTCGAATAGTTAGACACATGACGTGGGTTCTCATCATGGAGTCTAGCGCATGGGAAATCGACATTTGAGCCTCTGCCAAATACCAATTTCCTTTTACAATACACACACACACACACACACACACACACACACACACACACACATACATATATGTCATGGTTTCGATCCTTAGTGACGCTGAGTTCTCGAATATTTAGGCACATAGCGTAGGCTCTCATCATGGAGCTTAGCAGATGGGAAATCAATATTTGGGCCTCTATCAAATACCAATTTTCTTTTATAATATTTATTTATTTATTTATCTATATATGTATTTGCTTAGTATTTTGTGGAGCAAACCGCAAATAATATGGCACTTGACAAGCTTGTCTTCCAAAAGAAAATCGATTTTAGTGTTGGGAAGAGAGAAGGAAGGCATTCTTATAAATAATTTTCATGTTTTAGGTGCTTTTGTTGAGATTCCTCAGCTGGGTATAATCAGATCAATCAATGTTCATGTTAGTGGAGGAATTGCTCTACAGGAATACACTCGCCAGCAAAAGAGTATACAACAATGATCCTTTGATGGAAATTTGTGACCAAATATGTTTTGTGTTTTCTTTTGTTTAAGGAAGATTTACAAACATGCATCTCATTTCTTACATGTTTACATATCCAACGCCTAAAGTTCAATTTTTACACTCATACTTCCTTATCCTATGCATGAAATGGTGTATTTCACTTTTTTGGTAAGTTAAAATGATGGAATTTCTTTTATGATATTAAAGATTTGGGTGTTATATATGTAAATAGATTGGTATCTTTTGACACAGTTTAGAGCTTAAGCGAAATAAAACTCTATTATCTTAAGTACCATGACACAAAGCTTTTTTTCTCTAGAACTTTATTAACTAAGCCATCTATTAATTTATTGACTTCCATAAGGACCACAACTTTTTGCACATTTGACTTGAGAAGGCTTTCTTTAAGCAAATAATAGCCGCTAGGATTACATTCTCTATTCATAAAACAGGGTAGAGTTGTAAGAAGTCTAAACACATCTCAAAAACTCCCTCCTCTCAAAAGCAGAATTTGCATGGGCCTACTGATTATTCTATCAAAGCTTATAGTTATAGTCCAATAAGGAACACAATGTTTTGTAGATTTATTTACAAACTTCTCGAGGACCCATGCCTAACACTCTATATTGGGGCATTTACATACACACCACCCAATTCCTAAGTATTTACATGTCTTACAACCTAAAGTTTGAATTATATGTCAAACTTCGGGGCGGCTGGTGCTATGAAATTGCTTAAATGCCATTCTTGAATTTTTTTGGTGATTAGAAGTATTCAAAGTATTGAAATGTGGAAGTTTTATATGAATCGTTGAACTAGTTTATAATTTTGAAGTGTTAATGACATGGGAGATGTTGTAAGACATCTTTTACTATATTCGTGCCAATAGAGTAGTGTTATACCTCATAACCTGAAGACTTTGTGAAGGTTTAAGACTAGTATTACTATTTACCAATAAATGGTTTTGAGTTTCCCTTTCATTCTTGTGTAGATGGTGGCTCTAGCCCAAAATTTGAATGACTTGTGGACCATTTGATTGGAAATCTTTTTGTCTGTGGTGCTAACTTTTATTGAATTGGGCTGCTGGTGGCTCTAATCATAAGTTTAATTACATGCATTATGATTGAGAATTTTGGGTGTTACTATTTATATGCCCACTTGTCAGTCATTTTTGTTTGGGTTTCGAGTTACCCTCCCTTGATTGTATTATTGATAGCTTCTAATTACTGTTATTTTATGCACATTAATGCTCTAGTTGCCTATGGACACCCCTCAAAATGGGTTATCATGGTTGATGGCCAATAGCTGAACTCATCCCTAGCTTAGAGATACTTATATCACGTCCTAATTTTTTTTCATATATCGACCACCTAACTGCATATAAACATGCATGCTTATAATTTAATATACTTCACATCTAAGTTTTAAAATGTTCAATGTTTGCTCAATTCTCATATATTTGCACGTTTAATACCTAACCTCAAACTTTTTGGAATAACATCAGAGGCGTCAGGTTCACTCTGCTATTTTCTCATTTACTATACTTTATTATTTTGCTCTTTTTAGATGTACGCCAATGCGATTCTTCTTTTAATTACTACATTTCTGACATGTGAAATAGAAACCCTAGGGTAGAGGACACATGGCATATGCTTAGGTTAAAACCCTATGCCAACACGCTCACTTGACGAAACTTTTAGTAATTCTTAAAACCTTATAACAAAGTTCATTTAAATGAATCACAATAATGAAACAAAGATCATAGGATAAAGCGCTTGAAGCAAGATTTCTCTATTCCCTTCTCTTTTCACAGAACGAGGAAAAAGATGCCAATCTATTTATATATATAACTGATATCAATCTCTTTTGAGGCATGATTTCTTAAAACTCTATTAGATTTTCCTTGGCCCAACTAGTCCAACAGAGAGTTAATTGATACCAATCCAACAACAATGTATTAATAGTTAAGCATTTGATGAATTCATTCCAAACAGTTTGGGAGAAAGGACACTGAAAGAAGAGGTGAGCAGTAGATTCTTCTGTATGCTTACATAACCGACACTTATCGGGGCCCCTCAGCCCTTTTAATCTAAGAATATCATCAATAGGAAAAAAATTGTGAAATATTCTCCAACCCAGAAAATTTATATATCAAATTAAATTATTTTCATTTATAAACAAAACCAACACAAGAATCTCGAGGCAATTTGATAGCCCATGAAAAGAATGACATGAAAAAGTTGAACATACAAGAAAGCGACTTGCAAACCTCAGAAAAACTGATCTTCTCACGCTAGAGAGTATTTGTCGAACCAATTCAGCTATACACACCTATAAGTCGTTCTCTGCTTTAGGGCACAAGGCTTCTCTACCGATAATAATTTCCTTGACAAGAATCATGGACAAATGATCGGCTCAGCTCATCCGACTGGCTAACATCAGTCGATGAACCCATCTCCTTGAATATCTCCAAGAATTCTCCCGATCACCGATACTTAAAGTGCCGATCGAAAGATGGTTCCCGTCTATATGACTGATCGAAAACACTAATTGATTCATCTCTTTGGTCTCAACTGATCAAGCCAAAGAACGATAAGACCTTGGGCTCACAGGGGTTTATTTTCTAGAATAACTTGCACTCTCCTTGCCTAATAAAGCGGGGCTATAAATGTAATTTTTCTTTATTGGTCACCCTTTCCTATAAATATGGTGGTCATTTTATGTAGTAAAATTTTTTTGCATCTCCATTCTCTCATGAATTTTCTTACAAGAAGCAACTTTAGACTCTTCACACTCTTCATATACCTAAAACATTCAATTATATAAAATATGTCACAAGAGTCTAAAATTGTCTCATTTTTGCCCAGAGGGGTAAGTCGTTGTGCGCTCATCTTCTATCTTCATTCTCTATCTCATCATCTTTCTTTCATTTTCTCTTGGTTCAAATGCTCAAATCTCTTGGGTGTACCTAACGGACAAATTGAAGTTAACAATTTATATATTAATCTTTATTTATTTTTTGTGAAGTGCGGACATTTGCTAATTCATGTGTGAGGTTAAGGTAAGAATGAGACAATGGAGAGGGAAAAACCAATTTTAAGGGACTGTGAATGGAGGTTGCAAGAGTATTAGTTTTTAGATTAAGGTTTTGGATCTCTTAATTATAAATATTAATTTTAGATGTGATATATTTTATATTTATACATACTAATTTTTAGATGTTAAATATTAAATTTCTATTTTTGTATCTCCACACCCAATCCTTTATTGTTCCACGTTGCTAATGGCTGTACCCGGAGTCCACCTGTCTGCAGAAACTCTCCACTCTTCCAGAAGTTTGTAGAACCTTCTTCCTCTACTGTCCCTCCATTCTCCCCCGATTTTATCGGTTGTGTTTTATCCAGTCCTAGGAATTGCTAAGAGGATCTAGCTCAAAATCAGAATACAAATCATCCCGAAGAAGAAGAAATGTTCGGGGTGGTTTTCCCCGACCGAAGCTTTCCAATGGACATCTCCGCCTTCTCCCAGATCGACCCACTCCACTGGCTCCTCGACATGAACACCTTCGTCGGTATGTCAAGACAGTATTTTCTCCTTCTACTCCAACCGCATCCCTAGCCCTAACCCTATCCCAAATTGCACTTTTTTTCCTACCGCAGGTGCAGCCTACTACGAGGTGAAAGATATGTGCATTTTCCTCCTCAACTCCGCCTTGCTGCCGCCTGAGAAGGCCCTTGCCGTCTACGTCCAAGCCCCTGGACAGTCTTTCCTATTCTGCGGGGCCATCCACAACACCCGCCCCTCAGCTGTCCTCTCCCTCCCTTGGCCCGACCCTGCTGACATCGCCGACGCTGCGGCGGGAGCCATCCAGGTCGGCGGCGGAGCGGCCAAGATCGGAGTATCTGTTGAGGACCTTGCGGCGTTGCCTCCGATGGTAGACGCCGGCGCGGAGAAGAGGATCGAGCGGCTTGCATTGCGGGTTGGTGAGAATCTCTTCAATTTTATGCAGTCGTTCTGTGGTGTGGATGGTTCTCGGCTCGTGGTGCCTATGGATATACTGGACCGATGGTTTAAGAAATTCCAGGAGAGGGCTAAGCGGGATCCCACCTACCTCAAGGGCTTCGCATTGTGATTTGTGAGGTTGGGGGGTAAAGGTATGAGCTTTCTTACTCTTGGATTTGTGCTGAAAGAAGTTATTTATCCGTTGCCTTGAAAGAGAACTTGGCTTAGGGATTGTGATGCCCTGTGGTGGGTTTTAGGTCTAGCTGTTTGTTAAGGCTTATTTTTAATTTGGAAGAAAATTCACATTGAAAATTATCACCATCGCCAAAGCATTTTTCTGTTCTAATAAAATGTATGATTGTAGTTGTTAATCATTAGTAAATTCAGTTGCCCATTGTACTGGATATTTCCTATGTTTTTATGCTATTTGTTTTTTAAAACGATTCATAAGTTCTCTATTTTCATAGGGGGATTAGTCTTTAGGTGATAACAATATTGCTTAGGGTAGCTTTAACTCTCGTCTAGGATGGTTTGAGTTAGAATTTCCTAACCAAAATTATCCTGCATGGGGTCTTTTTGATTAGCTACCGAGGAATAGCAAAAGTTTACTAAAGAAGTAGAAGATTAATACAAAATAAGAGGTTTGTATGAAGATCATTTTTTTTTTGTATGACTCATTGTACTATCTCTTTACAAGTCTTTTATCACGGGAAAATACTTGATACTGCAATTTACATCTCGTCTTTATTCTTGAAGGACTGTAGAGTATGAAATTGAGTTACTACAACAACAACAACAACAACAACAAAACCTTTTTCCCACTAAGAAAGGGGGGGGGGGGGTTGGCTACATGAATCATTTTTATCCATTGCGTGCTATTTAGTGTCATATTTTCATTTAATTCTAATAAATTAACATCATGTTTTATATAATATGCCCAAGTCTTCTTAGGTATACCACTGCCTTTCTTAACATAAGTCGAATCTAAATAATCTACTCTTCTAATCGGATCATCAAATGGTCGACTTATAATGTGACCAAACCATCTAAGACGACCTTATCTAATTTTGTCCGTCACTGGAGCTACACCAACCCTATCACGGATATATTCATTTCGCATTATGTCTCTAAGTGTAAAGCCATTCATCCACCTATTCATTCTCATCTCGACAACACTGAGTTTTATGCTTCTCTTTTAAAGGCCAAAATTCAACACCATAGAGCATTGCAGGTCTTACCACCATTTTATAAAATTTTTCTTTCAGTCTAAGCGGTACTTTTTCATCACCCAATATACCCGAAGCATTCCTCCACTTCAACCAACCAACTTAAATTCTACTAATAACATCCCCATCAATATCACCATCACTTTGAACAATAGACCCGAGATAACTAAAGAGAACACATCTTTTAATAATTTGATCACCCATATTTACATTTCTGTCATTAGAGCTAGTACAACTAAAATTACATTCCATGTATTCAATTTTTGTTCTACTCAAACGAAGGCCTTTAGACTCCAAGGTAGACCTCCATAATTCAAGTTTTTCTGAGTTTTTTATCTTGTGAGAAGGATATCATCAGCAAAAAACATGCACCATGGTACATCCTTCTCTAAGTGTCCAACAAGACCATCCTTAACTAAAGCAAAAAGATATGGGCTTAAAGGAAATCATTGATGTAAACCAACAAAAATAGGAAAATATTTGGTCAATCCTTCTTCTGCTCGATAACAAATAACAACTCTTGTGTGCATATCTTTAATGACTGGAATCTAAGTCATATCAACACCTTTCTTCTCGGGAACTCTCAAAGGATATCTCTTGGAACTTTATCGTAAGTTTTTTCTAAATCAATAAAATCATATGTAAATCCTCCTTATTATCTCTGAATTTTTCCATCAAACCTCTCAATAAATGTATAGCTTCCATAGGAGACCTTCCCAACATTAATCCAAATTGATTATGAGAAATCTTAGTAATACGTCTTAATTTATGTCCAGTTGTGCTCTCCCATAATTTTAAAGTATGACACATCAATTGAATTCCTTTATAATTTGCACACTCTTGTGCATCCCCTTTATTCATAAAGATTGAGACTAAAATACGCTTCCTCTACTCCTCAGACATTTGTTTAGTTTTTAAAATAATATTAAAGAGATTAATAAGCCAAGAAACTCTCAAATCTTCTAAATATTTCCACACTTAAATTGGGACATCAGGTCATGTGGACTTTCTACCTTTAGTTTTCTTTAAAGTCTCCTTAACTTCTTTTTTATCAATGCAACGGTAAAAATGAAATATTTTATTATTATTATTAATGATATTAAGATCACTAAGTTTGATCATATTTTCCATAACTTCATTAAAAAGTGAATTAAAATAACTTACCCGCCTATTTTGAATATCTTTTCATAAGAAAAATATTTTTTTATTTTCATCTATAATACGCTTTACTTGAGTTAAATATTTACTTTTCTTTTCTCTTTGTTTGGCTAGTTTATATATATACTTTTCACCATTTTTAGTATCTAATCTGTTATAAAGATCACTAAGAACATAATTTTTTGCGTCACAGATTGTTCTCTTAGACTGCTTACGGGCCGTTTGATATTTTTCTCAGTTCTCCTGGCTTTT
Organism: Phalaenopsis hybrid cultivar; assembly: GCA_002079205.1. Classification (NCBI taxonomy): domain Eukaryota; kingdom Viridiplantae; phylum Streptophyta; class Magnoliopsida; order Asparagales; family Orchidaceae; genus Phalaenopsis; species Phalaenopsis hybrid cultivar. Next base: position 63,466 of record JXCR01116016.1, read on the forward strand.
ACATTTAAACAAATTTTTTTAACATAACTTCTTCTATTTTATCTTTCCTTACATATTATCATTCTACCACTAACTATTTTTATTTATAGAAACTTTTTCTTTTGATTCTGTAAGTATAATTTTTCTCAATTGTTTAATAATGTTTGTTACTTTATTCCATATAGAATATGTGTCTTCATGAATATCCCAAATTTTGAAATCTTAAATTTTGCTCTTAAAAATAATTTTATTTTGTCTTTTATGTATTCCCATCTAATTTTATGACGATGATTTATAGTATTATTTATTTTACAAATGTTCATCTTAAAGTCTCGAACTAATAATCGATGTTGAGTACTTAAATACTCACTTGGAATGACCTTGCAATCTTTACATTCTCGACAATTTCTTGTTCTCATAAAAAAATAATCAATTTGTGTTTTATTAGATCCATTCTTTTAAGTAACAATATGCTCATCTCTTTTCTTGAATAAAATATTAGCAATAACAAAATCATACGCTAAAACAAAATCTAATATAACTCTACCTTCTTTATTAATCACTTCAAAGCCATAGCCATTATGTATATTTCTAAAATTTTCTATCACTCTACCGACATGTTCATTTAACTCTCCTCCAATAAAATTTTTTTTTCAAGAGGTATCATTATATTAAGTCTTCTAAGTCGTTCCAGAATTTATTTTTAGAACATATATCTTAACTTACTTGAAGAGCATAAACACTTATATTATTAAAATTCTTAGTATCAACAATAATCTTAAGAGCTATAAATATATCTCCAACTCTATTAATTTTTACAACATTATCTTTCAAACTCTTATCTATAATTACAGCTACATCATTTCTACTGCGACTCTTACTTTAGTACCAAAATTTAAAACCCAAGTTATCAATCTCCTTAGCCTTTTCTCAAACCCATTTAGTTTCTTAAACACATAAGATGTTTATCTTTCTATGAATTATAAAATCAACTAATTTCATTAATTTGCCACTAAGAGTACCCATATTCCAGGATTCTATCATAATATTAGTTTCATGGATTAATTTCTTCACCCACATCCGTCTGTAATGTGGGAACCCTTGCTTATTTGACATTACACCCGGATACCGGTGTAACGAACCTTGCACACTTTTCACTGTATTCAAACCATACAACCAGTCGCTTTCAGGGGACGACCTAGCACTTACACAATCATTAAAAGAATTCATGTCATGTTTTTTTTTTTGACAAGTTTTATGTTGACTGTCGACTATCTAACGCAACCCTCCACTTTTCACATCCAGACTTGGAACCATTAATGATAATATTGTGAAATTGAGTTACTGAAAAAGTAAATTTGATTCTTAATTCCTCTTCCTGCAATATTGCTATTTTTATAACTAAAAATCTAATGCTTTTGAACACTATAGTGAACTCTTAAAATTGGTGTTATTGTAATTATTATTGTTTACAACAGCGGCATGGCAAATGTCTTTGGACAGTCTATGCTTTTGGACACTATAGCAAACTCCTAAAATCGGTATTATTGTAATTATTGTTCTTTACAAGAGCGTCATGTCAAATTTCTTCGAGCAATATTGAAACTGAAATTATTTTTAGGCTATTGCAATTATGATTATTTGAATAATGGGAAGATACTTGAGGCGCTTTTACGTGGAAAAGCCTTAGAGAGGAATGATTATATAGGGCTTAGTTCTGTTGAACAATATCCATTATTTGTTGATAAGTGTTAATGCGTGATACACGACTTATGTTTATTATAAATGCATGTAACATTTTGGCTACAACAAAGTTAAAGTGGCCATAGTGGATGATGCTTCTTTGGAAAAAGCTAGATGTGGTGTCAGTTTTGCTGGAGAAAGTTGCAATGTAACTATGTGGACAATTGTTAGCTTGTGTGTTTCATACCCTAATGAACCAAAGGTGTAACAGAGGATGCATTTCAATTACTCATTTTATACTAGGATATGTTGACTTTTATTCATCAAAATTGATTGACTAGAGAATTATTATTATTTTTAAATAATCACCAAACATGCAATTATATTTTAGCTATTCTAATATTAATCATAAATTGTAATATGGAAGCATGTATGGAACAATCATCAAAATAAAATATAGAGCTTATAAGTAATCCTAAAATATAAAATCATATGTATCATGAGTCTTTAGTTTATATAACACATCTGTTTTTAATAAAACATTCAAGTCTGTACTCTCAAATTGTTATACAGACAAAGTGATCACCTAACTACAAATCCACCTGCGGATTTCCATTTTTTTTAATATCGTATTTATAGTATTTAAGAATTCAATACTCAATAAAATAAACAATTATAAGATAAGATTTAAATTAACTGAAATAAAGTAATTTATGTAAATGTATAGCTAACATGAGCATTAACATTTATAATTATGCTACTTTTGCGCACAATAATATTAAATGTACCTTTTTTGATACTTAATGAACGAAGAGAATGTAACTAATAGTACATTAAATGTAAAATTTTGATAGAAATAAATATAACTGTTTAGTGTCAAATCTTTATTGTACTATGCTAGTCCATTTTTTTGTGAACTTACTTTTATTTTTTTTTTCTTCTTATTCTTAACATATTATATTCCAAATGTTCTTTGCTTTTTTTGATTGCGAATTTGTTTACATATTCCAATATCATCTTCAGTTTCGGTGTTTAAGTTAGGTCAGTCTATAAATTAATTGGATATGTGATATCCTGATTTATTTTTATATACTCTTGAAGTGTGGTGATATGAAATATTTTATGTGCTTCCTATATGTGTACTGATAAAGTCGATATGTGAATCATGTTCTCAATCTATTGAATAATTTCATAAAATCATTTATATTGTAGAGGTAATTTTCTTATCTTTCAAAAACGTTTCATATCTTTTATTGGACTGACTTTAATAAATACAAACTCATTAATCTTAAATTTCATTGATTCATTCATAAGTTTATAATAATTTTGATGTTGATCTTGTATAGCTTTCAATCTATATTTGATTATTAGATTTTATTATTAGCATTATTTATCAAATCATCAGTAATAAATTTTGTTCGTCTCTGCCCAGCATTGCGGTATCATTTTTTTTTTCCGTAAATAGCTTCAATATGAGTCATTCCGATAGTTAACAGATAGCTATTGTTATATACAGATTCTTGTTGTGGTATATATGACTCCTAACCTCCATAAAAAATAAAGACATGTGGTGTGAATTAATATTCTAAAATTAAAATTTTTTTTTTTGATTGGTCGTCCGTTGGCGGATGCTGTACTAGTAATCAATTTTATGCTCGAAATGTCCTGAAAATTTTTCCATGATTTGTCTATAAAACATCCATCTTTATTTGAAATTATAAGCTTTGGCACCTCATGTATTTGTATTATGTCCATGTATAATAATGTTTATTTCTTATTAGTTTGTTTAATAGACGAAAATATATATAGAATTAGTGGTATTATGCCCATGTATATTGTCATGTCCTTATCTTGATCTGGCTAAACCAACCACAAAATTTATTATTATTTTATCCCATTTTTACTTTAGTATTTGGCAATAGCTGCAATTGTCCTCGGGTTCTTTGATGTTTAGCTTTAAGAAACATACAAGTTGGACATTTAGCCATAATTTTGCAACACATTCTTTCAATCTTTGCCACCAAAATATTTCCTTTTGTTTCTAATATATTTTATTATTTCATATGCATAGTCTAACCAAATAAATGTATTTTTTGTAGACTTGTTATCTTTAATTATCAATATTCGGAACATAAATTCTACATTTATATATAACACTTAATCTTCATCAAACTACTCATTTACATGACCTTTTTTCATTGGATTTAAGATTTTTTTAAATACGAACATCTTTTAGTGAATGTCTTATTCTTTCTTTCAAAGTAAATCAGACTACTAGCTGAAACAATTGAACAATATTCTTATCATTAAAATTTACTTCTGACAGTTTAAGTAAATGTATAGTTTTATTTAACAGCTTTTGTTGAGTGATTGACTAATTTGTGCTGCTTGAAGTTTTTCTAATGTAGTGCATCTGCAATGATATTTATCTTTAGTAGATGATTTTGTATAATCAGGCATAATCTTTATGCTTTAGCCATCACCACTATTTAAATTTCTATTTTCTCAATGAAAATATATTCAGTCTTTGATGATCAATAAAAACTTCCCATTAAACATGTAAATAATGTACATATTTTATGTGAAAAAGCTATTGTTTCCATATCTAGATCATATGTAGAATTGTTTCTTTCATGATTGTTTAGTTATCTTGAAATATATTCAATTACTCTATTTTGTTGCATTAAAATGTAACTTAATCATCATATTGATTTATCATTGTATATTTAAAATTATTTTGTGCTTGAGAGAATGGTCAACTAAGCTGCAGTCCTTAAACTTATCTTCAATCATTTAAAAACTTATTCACAATGATCATCCCATTCAAAATTCACTACTTAAATTAATTTTAATACAAGCATGATAAAATAATGTCTCCACAAACATTTTATAGAAATTAAATTTATAATATTCTATTGTATAGATTTTTTATATACTTGCAATAACATTGAGCAAATCTTTGCTTTTTTTTTTGTGGCAATTTATCTACCTTATTCTCAGAGTTTTGTTGTTTGATTCTAACTCCGAATTGACACAGTTGATTCCAATATTTTCTTGATAAAACTTCTTTGGTCTGATGCAACACTTTTCTCTATGCTAGAGGGCTTTGTCCTAAAATAAGATAATTTTTAGCTATATGTATTGGTTGATGACAGAAGAAGGAAACGATATTTCTATAAAGACCTTAGCCCCCATATTATTTTTTTTAATGTCTCGTTGTTCTTATAAATTTGACTCACTGTTATTGTGAGCGTTTTCCATATTTGAATTTCTGGCTTGATAGATATCTTTGGACTGAAAAATATGCGATCCTTTGAACCTTGATAGAATTTTTTTATCTTTTGAAAGTTGCATCTCCCTTGTTCTAATCTTTATCACTTGTATACTTTATTCTTCGATTGTTAAGGAAACTAAATATTATTAGTTGCAACCCTTAGTCCCGATAAAAATGTATTACCTCTATATTATATATAAGTTATGGTGCACATCTATATCTCAATAATATAGCAAACTAACATAATTCATTTGAATTACATACCTAAAGCCAAAGTATTGTTATTTACACTTATAGCATATTGGTGCCATAAATATATGCATTAATAGTTGCATTTTCCTTTTGGAAGGTAATGATGCCGGTATTTTTGATGTGATGTTAAAGAATTGAGTGGGATGCATGTAAATATCAAATTTCAGGTCTTAAGTTATGCAAATACTTAAGAAATTGTGTGTTATGTATGTAAAATCCCCTTTATAATTTGGTAATGTAATATTTATTACAAAGGAACACCATTAAGCATTGTTTTAATAAAAGTACATTCATTTTCATTTCTTTTTCTAAATCTTTCTTTCCTGCCCCAGAAAGCATCTTTGGACAAATTGGAATTTGGGAAGCCTATGCGAAGATAGAGAATGATAACCCAATTGATGGTGATCGCTAAATTTTATTAGGGGCGTTTACATTTATACCACAATTTTTTTTTTAAATTTGCATATCTAATACCTAAATTTTGATATTTTTATGCATGTCACTTAAAAATTTAACATCACATAAAATATATTGATGAAATATATCAATATTATTATTTTTTTAGAAGTGAAGTACACATTTCATGCTCAGCTTGATAAGTTATAACTGTATATGTCAAAGTTTAGGTATGCATATAAACTTCCCATCTGATTATTAATTGAGGAGGATTACATTTACCAATCTGGAAATAAAATGCTTGAAAATTTTTACAAGAACTTTGAAATTGCACTCAGCATCTCTACACCTAGGACACCTTAATATATTGTACCACTAACAAAGAATAGAAACTTGGTTGAGGCCACTCAAGCTAAATGAATGTTAAGGGTACTCATTCAGGAAATATGTTAAGGTGTTCAATAATAGAACTTTTTAGTTGAAGGGTCTACTCCTTTCACTTATGACGAGCATTATACTCAGAAGCCATTTGAAGAAGATGATATAGATAAGGATATTATTATAAATACTTAAAATATTTAGGTTAAAAAAAAAAATACTCAGGGAATGATATGCAACCAATAGAGTTAGACCAAGTAAGATTATCTAGAATCAAGAAGTAAGCTAATTTACCCTTAGAACCCAAGCATTCTTAGGATCAACTTCTACATCCTTTGGAGCCCCTCTTTGACTCGTTATTGAGTCAAGATTACTTGGTCAACCTACTTTGACCATATTAGTCCATATTTACCCAATTTATACCCATTGGGCTAGATTGCATCAAAGCGACACAAATTGCAATAAAACTTGGTTGCAAGGTCCTTAAGTCTCTTAAATAACTATCAAACCCAATCCAATTCAATTAAATTCAAATTAAGTTTGAACTAATCAAAGCCAATTGACCCAAACAAACCCACATAAGAACCTAGCTAAACCCATTCACCCAAAGTGTCTAGAAATAAAATAAGAAAAAACCTTGGATATATCTAAGCCATCCATAAGCAAATCAAATACAACCACCATTAGCTTAGAAGAATTGGATTTCTAAGGATTCCAAGATTTGTTCGTCTATATCCTGTGTTTTTTTATTGAATTTCAGCGAGAGATTCCATATAATTATTTCTTTGCACCTCAAATACTATGTGTTTATCTTGTTGCTTCATTTTGTAGAATGCAAGCTAGGAGTCATGAATACTCTACAGTTTTTACATGGTTATTCACTTCAAGCTCAAAAAAATTAGACCTTGTTTTAATACAAATGTATGGTGTAATTGGCTTGGGGAGAAAGGATTAATTTCACTTTTTTGTTGTACAATAAAAGCACACTTCAATACATAATCCATTTTTTATGGTACTAAGAGGTGCTACTAACACACAATTAGAGCATTTACTTCTATTCTAGAATATAACCCCACATATATTTAGGTTCCAGAAATTAATGTTTGATTTACTCTTGTAGGAATGCCTTCAAAGAAAAATAATAAAGACGTGTGATATTTGGATAGTGAATATTCAAGACATATCAGGGGAGATGATAAAAAATTTTCAAGTTTGGGAAAAATAATAGAGATTACATAATATGTGGTGATTATGCAAAAGGAAAAATAATTGATATTGGATTTATCTATAAGAACTTAATTAATTTAGATATAGTATTTCTTAAGATATGTTTAAGGAATATTTTACTTTCTATTAATCAATTGTGTGATGAAGGATTTGATTTTTGCAATTTATATTTCTTACCATGTTATTAAATAAAGAATGCAAGGCCCGTTGTACTGACACTTAGTTGTAGCATTAAATAAGCAATTATTCTCACATTATAGACTAAAAATCAGCGTGTAATCAATAATTTTTAATTGGTAAATTGGATTGCCGGCTGATTTGTGATTGATTTTTTGTCATTTAGTACAGCTTTTCATTAGTAACAGACACCACAATTGAATAATTCAGACGATGCAATTTAGCGATTGATTTACCAGTCATTAAGTTGTGTCGAATGAATAATTGTTGACATTTCAGTCATTAACCATGCATCAAAATAATGACCAATTTTTTAGTTGCAAGATTAGTGACTGAATTATCGACTGATGAATGTTTTAATAAGCGAACAATTTGCGACTAAAAAAATCATTGAATTAGCGAGTCACATATCAATTGTTAACCTTGAACAAAAAAAAGGTTTAGGGTTTATACAATTGCAATAACAAAAAAGCAAAATTAGGACTCATATTCATAATATATTGTGGCAAATTAATATGATCTAATATAGACAGCAAAATTGAATGAAAATATAGTAAACGTATCAAATATCACCAAATCATATAGTAATCATACAATATAATAATGCTCATAACATAAATGAAATAGTTCTACACATGCATTAAAAAAAAAAAAAAACTAATTATGTTGGGCCTCGTCCTCCTATTTATCCTTCTCCTGAATCAGAGGTCGCTATCCACGATGATGTGTTAGATGTAGTAGCCATACAACATTCTCCTCGAGCCTCTCGACCCTATCATACCTTTTTTTCCTCAATCTCCTTCACCATGGACTTCACCTGACGTATAATATCATGGCCACCCCATAACTCAGTCAATGCAACCACATGCTTGGAGATTTCATCATAAATCAATGATGATCTCTATCCAAAATTGGAGTGTTCTGTCTCATATACAAATCCTTGTGCTCCGAGGCCAAAGACCTTCCCCATCTTCTTAACCCTGGCAACTTTCTTCCAAATCTGAAAGTCATAAGGGTCAGAATGACCATTAGAGTGACTAACATCTATTGGGCTCTAATTATAAGACTCAATCAGGCAATCATAATTTTCCTTCAATAAATTATAAAGGATAATTAGTCACAATATATGATTTTTGATAACTAAAATAGTTAAACCAAAACTTGTTAAACTTACATGAACATGGTGAGATCTTTCATTTATTGATGTCTGAAATTGCTACCAAGCAAGTCCATCAATCACATATGTATAAGTTTCTATCAATTAATACACAAAAATGAGTCAACATATCGATCTAATGCGGGTAGTGTCAAAATATTTCTAGCAGGTAAAGTTCTAGTTTATTGTACCGCTAAGACTAGTTTGAAATGATTGAATTCAAAAAACAAATCTAATAGTTTTGAAAATATAAGAAATAGAAATAGCAAATAAAATGTGGAGTTTTTTAGATATGTAAGATTCACACTCCTACAACTTCAGTTAGGTGTTTTCTTGAAGTTTTTCTATGAAATCACACTATTTTTGACAATAAGGATAAAATTTTTCTTCTTATGCCTATGCCTAGGTAAAAAAAAAAATCAAAAGTTTCGCTTAATCCTATAACGTTTCTTAGAATTCTTCTGATCCTTTGTATAAGTTGCAAAATCGTAACGAGAATATACCTATTCTACCATGTTTTTGTGGTTAACCTATGCATTCCACCATGCGACAGACACAAGTCATAGATCACCAAATATTTTAACATCCTAATTGGACAGAGCAAGAGTAAATCTTATTTGAAGGTTGACACATTAATATCAAAACTTCATGCATAAAAAGCCGTCGAGGGAACAAAAAATCCTTAACATAAAAGTTTGCTACTTCTAATCCTTGTCACGTGGTTCGATATGTCTGACACCTTAGAGCCCATGCTTGTATCTTGTTTCTGATACATGACTCTTATAGGGGTAGTAAGAAAATACAATGAAAAAAAAAAAGGACTCGACCTGCATGAAAACAGTATTAGCGAGAAAGCTAACAAAAATGCAATCGTATATGAGCCATGTCTTATGGGGGAGCCTAGCGCACCTGCAAGCAAATGTTAGCATGTAAATCGTCACATGTTCCCTCTTTTATTATATTTTTGTGTGTGCATGTATATGGCATGACCCCCTACAGAGGATGGCTCTGATAATCTATGACACATAGAAAGTAAACAAATAAGCACACTAAAAGCACAAAATGTCACATGGCTGGGGGCAAACACAACAATACAAAATAACCACCAGGTCACCGAAAAAGCCTACCTAGCATCCTAATCCTTAGCCTAGCATAGTATCTAACGCAAGTGTTCTAACACATCATTTAAATGAGTGTAGAGGTTATGTTAGAAAGCCGGTGTATGTTTTGAGTAGGTCGCCCTTTGATTGCGGCGGCAACTTCTTAAAAATCAAAGGACTCTAATAAGTGATACTAGATGCAAGTTTTGTATAAAAATTTAATTTTTTCTTAAAGGTGACCTTACTACTGACCTTGCTTTTGTTAAGGTCTAATTTTCTTCTCCTAGAAGCCTAGGATCTTGCCATCTGACCTTTTTATTGACTATCCTAGAGGACTAGCAGTGAAACCCTACCCCTTAGAAATTCTAAACACCTCTTTAATATTCTTGAGTTCCACATGCATGGTTTTGCCTTCTACCACTTATTGGGATGGAACCAGTAGGAGGGAGCTTAAGAGGAGTCCTTATAGGATTGTCATGCCTTAGGGTTAGCCCTGGGTGGCTTGGTTTTGGTTAGGCTTACACACACACACACTTCCACTCATCACAAACACAATCCCAAGACCCCAAAATCACCTACACTTAACCTATTCCTCTACTCTTTTGGAAACTCATGTGGGTGGTCCCTTGGCTAGGATGTCTAGGACCAACATATGAAGGATTCAAAATATGCTCTTAGTGATCTCATGGTACTAAAAGGGTAACATTGTGATTATCATCTTCAATGACGTCCAATTTCACCAAAACATCCAATTTTAACTTTCTACCCCTAAACATTTTCAAAATTACCAAAATACTTCTGAAACCCTAAAACATTCAAAATTAAGCAAACTACCAATTGTCACCCAAAAATCATATTGAACCATTCCAAATCATTCAAATTGCCCAAAACAACTCAATTTCCCCAAAATTCAAAAAATACGCTTGATTTCCCAAAAATAACCAAATTTCTTTCACATCCAAAAAATTCCCAAAACCTCTAATTTCACCCCAAACATTCATAAGATCAGTACTAAGTACCCAATGACCCCAACTACACCCATTTCAACCAAAATTGATCAAATTCCCAAGTTACCCCTAAGTGCCCAAAGCCTCTAAATCACCCCAAATTTCAACCAAATTTATTTCAAATTCCTCCAATCTCAAATCCACAATAAATTTCATCATGTCAACTTCAAGCCTATTTGACTTAGTCTATGATTAATTTCAAAACCAATTTTCATGAAGGCACATCCTCATATGCCTTTGAAAAGCCAATTTTAACATGCACTTTCAAAGGCCCATTTTATTAATTTAAGGAGCCCATATCCAAGACCACATGACAAATTTTCCCTCATTATCCTTTTAATGAAGCCATCTATCATAGCATCATATCATGTTTGCATTTGAATTTTCATCAAAATTGGGTGTCATGACATGCCACTCCCAAAATTCATAAAAATTAAAAGTTCCATTCTCATGAAATTCACTCATGGCATCATGAATGGCATGACATAACTCATAAAGCCATCCATGGGCTCCATAGGAGTCAACCTTTCCAAAAATGGAAAAAGGAGGGAGTGATCCTGATTTTATGTCAATACGATGTATGCAGTTATACTCTTAATTTTTTTTTATAATTCTTTGCAACAACATCAAAAACTTAACCACCGGCAGAGACTAGGCAAAAGCTTGACTTCCAAGCAAATAAGAATACAATTATTATATTTAAATATGGGATATTACATAAGTATATGTATCATTATCATATAATTTAGGACTTTTTGATTAAGCCTCAAATATCAAACCCACATGGAAATAAAATTACAATATGTACCTAGAAATCAGAAGAAATTAGATAACAAATTCTACTTAGGAAAATATTCTTACTCAAACTTTAGATGCTATAATAGGAATGAAAATTTAATTATTTTTATAATTTTTGACAATTGAAAGTAAAGTAAACAACTAATTAGACTTAACTAGTTATTTATAAGATAAAGACAATAATAAAATATTTTTTTCTTATCATGAATCAGTAACAAGTATAAAAATTATGTTGTAAAAGTATTCAAATTGTGTTATGCCAAATAGGAGCAATAATATTATTTATCCTTACTAGAGATGCTATAAAGAACATTGGCTAATTTAAAATTTGAATAGTCTTGAAGATGGATTAGGTAGGTAAGATACTAGCTCTCACTCTAAAGTTCTTTCTTCTCCCTCCACCTGGGGGCTAACATCTCGTATCAAAACCTAAAATTATAAATCAAATTGTCTTTAGCCTATCACTCTATATTTCTTTAATTCTAAACCCTTCAATGTTTTTTCCCTATTTATTTGCACTCAATCATATGAACTGCATTCTTATTCATATAATCTCATGTGGTTTTTATCATTTGTTGACTGAGACAATATCATCTTGGATCTTATATATTCTCACAATAGATGTTTACATCATAATTGGTCAAATAAAGAAGTAAATGAAGTACAAGATTTAAAATCATCATAATTTTTTCCAACATTAAGGATTACTACTTCACACAACTTCAATCCAACATTTAATAACTTATCATTTTGAGGAAAAAAATATAGAAAATTACTCAGAATTCATGGAGAAAATATGACCACACTTAAATTTGAAGGTAGAAATCATGCAAACAAACAAGAAGTCAAATAAAACCAAATGTAGCAACCAAGATAAAAACTCATCTCAAATCCTCTCCACCAAACTCTTGAAGTTCCTTTGAATCACTTCCTTCTCTTACAATACAAACAACAGCTCAAAATAAAAACAAAAGGGGGGCAACATATGCAGAAGAAATCGTAGGGGAGTGGGGAAGGGTTGGAAGAAGTCTCTCCAGGGAGGGTGGGCGTAGGAGAGTGTGAGTTCTTCAATTCAAGTCTTCTTTTATAATTTTCTAAAAGATTTCTTGTTATCTTTTCAAAATGTGTCCACATTCAATGAATCTTTCATGAGTTGCCTCCTTTCAAAAGTCAATTGAATGTATTTTTGTGTCCATTAACTATTTCACACGTTTTCACTAATGGTTGTTCAATCACATCTTCAAAAATTCATCCAAATTCTTTGAATCGCCAAATACGTACTTCTAACACTTAAGCGCAAGGTTCTGGGTGCCGAGGCGCAGCCTTCTCGGTTTTACTGGCTCGTAAGCGCCAATTCTGGGTGCTTAGTCATCGCAATTCTCTTGCACACCTTTATTTTTGCTCCAAATTTAATCCTTTTTCACTCCATTCCTTATTTTTCATCCATTTGATTGTACCAGAAAGAAAAACACAAATACCCTTCCATTAAAGTGTAATATCTCAAAAATAGGTATAAAAGTGTGTACATAATGACTATATATTTTAGGTGTATCAATATCCCCCAAACTTAAAATGTTACTTGTCCTCAAGTGACCCAATCTTTCAAAATCAAAATAAGTAGATTATTTAATATGAGTTTCTTTAGGATATTCTAAATTTTTGATGTAGAAATATAGTAGTCCAATTTAGAAAAAAAACATTAGTATATGAGACCAACTTAGAGTTTAGAAATTTTTAATGTAAAGAAGTCTGAAAATATGAGTTTCTATCTAATTCAGAAATATTATAAATTTTCCAAATATGAACTTTAGGCATTCTATCTTCTCCACTTAAAAATTTTTATTAAGAATAATTATACTTACTATATTATATTCTTAAGCTTAAAAGTTTCTCAAGTCTTATACTTTAAAAAGATTAGATGTGGAGCCAATTTTTGATTAGGCACTAGTCCTCGAGCTTCTCCTCCATTTTTCAACTTTTTTTTTTTCAGGAGAGGATCATTATATCTAGTAGGCCTTTAATGATTTTGAAATCCACTCCTCCTTTTCTAAAGAAAGGTTTTGATATAAATCTTTTACTTAAAAACATAATAATAGCTTTGAAAATTGTTATTAATAAAAGAACCTTAAGTATTGAAAATAAAAGTCTAACCCTTCTAAATTTTTCAAAAATATAGTTTCTCCTACTAAAGATAGTTACACTATATTTATCATTTCTACACTAAAAATTTTTAACTTTAAGTTTTTCTTTATTACTATAGGTTTCAACTAAATTCTCAACTAAATTCTCTTACTCATTTCTATATTGAGAATCTTACTTCCCTAATATATCTTCATATACATAATCATTTTTTCAAATCAAAATCAAATTTACCTGTAGTACATTTGAGGACAAATAAACTTTAAGTTTTAGAAAATTCCCCCCCCCCCCC